>VYZM01011585.1:315217-366482 GCA_013398915.1 Dromas ardeola | reverse complement strand
CCCCCCACCCCCCGCCTCTGTCTCCTTTTGATAGCAGTACAGAATTAGATGAGATTAGCAGAACTTCCCATTGACATCCAACCAGCATTTGACTGGTGCAGATGAGCATCACCAGGTTCACCCTTCCCTCTTGTAGCTATCCCAACAAGCGCCTGAGCAGGCTGAAGGGCATCACATTCCCAGCAAGGTTAAGATATGAATTTAGCCAAATTCTTCATGCAGGACCAAAATCTGGATTTGACTGCAAGGATGTGGAAGGTGAATTGAAGGCTAGCACCAGAAGTCAGCTTTCTGCACAGAGAGAACTTCCTCCCTCCACCTTGGCACCCCTCCCATCAGGGCTTTTTAGAATGCGTATCCAGAGTGCAATGCCAAGAAAATAATGTCAAAAGGAAATGAAGAGAAAGTTGTGTTAAGAAAAAGCAGAGAGCAGACTGAAAGATTATCAAGATCATGATCAAACCAAGGTTTGGCAGAACTCTGTTTCTACTAAATGATTCAGCTGAATGTTGAAAATCAACTAAATTTCTGCATAGAAAGCAAAGGTAGCCCTAGAAAAGGTCAAAATCCCACAACTGAACTTGAGGTGGGAGAAAAACCAGCCACACACGACGTGAGCTGTTACCTATAGAATATCTTTCCAGGTAGATAACTTCTACGTATTGTCCTGAAACCTTGTACTGATCAACTGCACATGTGTACGCCAAACACCAGCCAATTTAATTTATCATCATATTCCTAAGGAAACACACTCAGACATTAACCTAATGTGACTGAACATTTGAAGAATTTGTCTTCATCAACAAAATAAAATATGCAGGTCTTTCAGATCCTCATCTGGAGGAAAACATTTCTGTAATCTCAGTGCCAATCTCAATGCCACAGAAACACAATTTAGGAATTGACATTATGAGTTATTACAGGCTATTAGATTTTATTTTTTTTTGTTTCTTTTTTTAACTGATGTCTGTATTCAGAATAAAAGCTACATGCAGAAACTTCTACCTGCAATTGCACAAACGTAATCTAAAGATTATCACAAAAGAAAAAAGTTGGCTGCTTTTTTTTGGGCAGCAAATGCTGCTCAAAACCTCCAGTTTTAGCATTCTTTGTAACATTTAAGGTTTACCAAAGACTACACAACATCAGGGGTAACATTACAGGTAATAAACACTGTTCTAACCAGTAATCTACTGGCAACTGTAGGGAAGGATTATTATTACTTGATGCTGCTTTCAGTGCATTTGTTCAAAGCTACAGACAAACTATTGATAATGCTTCAGATATTTCTCCACTTCAGGGCAGAATTAAGTGCTGGATTTTTATTGTGACACTGAAAGGTGCAAACCCAATGCATTTATTGGTACTGCTATTAGCCCCATTTTTCCCACAGAAAGCGGTGAACACCTTTGGCTCACTATGCCCCATTTCCCGCCTCATTCAGGTGCTGCTTTGCAGGACCAGCTTTTGGAAAGTGTCAGCCTAGAGTAATCACGTGGCCACCAGAACACAGAGCTTGTGGGCAGAAGAAACATTTAAACTGTTCAGTCCTTTGAGTTATCAAATAAGGAGAAAGCCCAAGTGTTTATGTGCCATTTTTTGAGGAACTACTACGACCCAAAGTATAGGAGATTATTTATTTGCCCATCAAATGGAGCAGGGGCTGTGCATCAAGAGTGGGATAGAGACTGAGGTTCCTCTGACAAGTCAAATAAATCCAGGTTAAGAGATGTTTGTAGAGCTCTGGGTTTGGTTTAAGCCTTTTGCATCTAGGCTTTTTATTTGTACCTTCCCATTTCAGCTACACCTGTAGCAACAGAACGGTGGGTGCTGGCACAGTGCTGTTCCTCTGTCGAAGCCAAGCCATGACCTGGAACCACATGAGCAACCAGACCCGAGAGTTTGTTTGTTTTTTTTTTCTTTCCATTTTATATAAAAAAGCCCCATATGAATGAGGATTAGGGACCAGATGCTGTATTTCTCGTCCAGGAAACCCCCTCATGGACCTTAGCAGGTCCAAGCTACTGAAGAGGACGGCAGCCTGTCCTGGGTGATGCTGAACAAGCAGCTTCCAATAGAAATATTAAGGCATTTTTTTTGCTTGTTTTTCAGTGACCGTTGAGGAATGTAACACAGCTTGTGTATGGATGAGGTGTTTTCTGTTCGTAAGCAATAAACCTTTAAAATCTGTGTAAGAAACAAGATTAGCCAAGTGAAAACAGGAAGGGGTTTTTTCCTAGAAGGGAACACATGAAAGGACGCTTTTAATGGAAAAAAAATATTGGCAATTCTAAAGGCCCTTTGAAACCTTCTCTGTGGTACCCAGATTTGATAAGATTGTTAAAATTAAAAACATAATGTATATATCCCCACTGCTGTTGTAACGTTGATTCAAACCCATGGAATTGTTCCTTCTGATTTTATTTCTCACAGAGACTGTCTCAAGCAGGTTTGCCTCCGGGCACCTAGCTGGAAATATTCCCCACAGCCTCCCATCCAGATAGTATTAATATTTTCCTCCAAAGGCATATATCTCCAACGAGGCTTTGCTACACTCATGGCTAGTAATTAAAAGATTCAGAAAACCTTCAGGACTACACCCACACATGAGAACCACATGGCAACCTGCTGCTGCTGAGCCCCTGATAATAGCCTAATTAATTTCCTATACCAGAACAAAGTTGAATAATCACCTCAACAAACCAACTCCCATTTCGCTCCTTCCCGACCTTCCCAGCCATGTGCACATGGGGAGGATGGATGTATACCCCGGTACAGGAGAAATGGCCAGAGCTTTACTGGAAGAGTTTGTTTTGTAAAGATTTTATTGGAGTTGCAACCTTTTATTAAATACCTCTCCCAAGCAGAGGACTCCTCCAGTAAAGCGTGGCTGGTTTACCTGCAAGCACAGACTGGTGGGGGCCTTCCCTTTGTACATCCTCCTGCAGGTTGAATGAGAACCTGAAGGTTCAGAGGCAGCAGGAAGGAAATCAGCTGCCACCTCCTGCAGAGAGGAGAGCTATTGATCACCAAATTGGAAATGGAGAAAGCAACAGCTTCGGGCTGCAAATTCCCACCCACTGGGGGTGCAAAGAAGAGCCATCCAGCACACCAGTAGAGTGGGAGCAGTCTGTCCTCAGCACTGGCACCCCTCAAGATGAAAGACCACTACGAGTCTATAAAACAGGGCGATACTAGAGGGGCAGCGAGATCATAGAATTTCAGAATGCGTTGGGTTGGAAGGGACCTTAAAGCCCACCCAGTGCCACCCCCTGCCCTGGGCAGGGACACCTCCCACCAGCCCAGGTTGCTCCAAGCCCCATCCAACCTGGCCTTGAACCCCTCCAGGGATGGGGCAGCCACAGCTGCTCTGGGCAACCTGGGCCAGGGGCTCACCACCCTCACAGCAAAGGATTTCTGCCTCAGAACTCATCTCAGTCTCCCTGCTTACAGTTTTAAACTGTTCCCCCTCGTCCCATGGCTCCCCTCCCTGACCCAGAGTCCCTCCCCAGCTTTCCTGGAGCCCCTTGAGGGACTGGAAGGGGCTGGAAGGTCTGCCCGGAGCCTTCTCTTCTCCAGGCTGAACACCCCCAACTCTCAGCCTGCAATATTTTACAGAGAATTGGCATGGAGAGTAACTTTTGTCTAAATTAAGATGGAAACAGGACCATTGGATAGTCAGATGTGTGATACAAGGTCGCACCCCAGAGCACAAAGAAATGCAGTGATCCCCAACCCGTACCCTCTCCCAGCGGGGGCCGCAGCCCCACGGAATCGGTGAGGAACAGAGACTGCGCTGAGAGACGGGCGACCAGGAGTGAAGGGAAAAAGTCAGGCCCAAATTAGCCCAAAGTGGAAAAAGAGAAACAAATTGAAATGTTAGAGTAATTTATAAAAACCATTTTGTTTAATTTACAAATGGCTCTATTATCTACTTTGCAATCTTCATAGCAATGGCAGAGAAAGGAGAAGAGCTTCAGATGAGAATTATAGGGTAATGTTATTCATAACCAGGCCTTATCTGTCTCTCTACAGCTTGCATATTTTTTATAAATAGCTAAATTCTTTAACCATTCAAGGTTTGGAAGCCAAGAGAGTTGTGTCTCACCTCATTTCTCAGAGGAAATGGATTTATGTCTGCTGTACAGCTGACTTCTAATTAGTCCGAGGTTTTCAGCTTGATGAGTTTGATGAAGCCTCCGCACTATTGAATCACCAGTTGCGTGAATACCAGAGCCCAGCCACTGACACCAGGGGATCACAGGGAGCGTTTTAAAAAGCAGGAGGCAACTTGCTGACAAAGCACCATTTCTGAGCTGTGTTCGCTCAAGGGAAATGCTCTCTCCCATTGCTGGATTAAATGATGCAAACAAAAACCAGTGTATTTTCTTTTCCATTTGCTTCTCCACATGTAGATTACATCCTTCAACAAAATAAATGGGTGAATTTCAGCAATTATGAAGATATCCCTATAATCAGGCATAACAACAGCTTTAAAAGCTTTAAATACAAATACTCTAGTTATTTAATATGCTTTAAATTGCAGATTAAAGTAGGCCACTGTCGTTATGGCTTTATTGTCTACTTTAAAATTTTGCATTTCTTAAAGTAGTAATTTTTTTTTTTTTACTGAGCACTTCCAAAAAGTCAAGCTGAGAGTGGTTTCTAGGGAATAAATCCTCTAACTGCTATAAACATTTTCTTTAAAATTGCTTTTTCCACAGTTTACTAGACCTCTTATTTTGAAGGAAGCCGTTCAAGAAATTTTTCACTGCAGTTTTAGTGATTAATAATTAAGCTCACATGGTCTGACTATTTTTGTTCATTCCAAAGGCAAATCTTCCTCTCACCTATCTGATGCTCACCTACAGAAATGTGTAACTCGCACTGCAAAATAGCGAACAATGGGAAAATAGCATGTTATTAAGATAATGTTGACTTGTTTAGAATTAGACAATTACTTTGAAAACATCGGTGGACTCATTTCTTCCTTTTCTTTGGATGTGGGCTGCTTTCTCCCCAGGACAGACTGGGAGTGCCTGAAGAGAGTATGGAGATGGGAGCAGCATCAGGGCGCCTTGCAGAGACCTTCGGCAGTTCACAGCGGTCAAGGTGAAGGACACAAATGCTCCGTCCAAGAAGGGCCATTACTCCTGTGTTCTTTTCCTTCCAATCCCTCGGGTTTCTGGGAATTCCCGTTCTCGCCCAGGCTGTAGGTCTGTAAGCCAGTGAAGCCAATGCTTGCTCGACTGCCCTTGTGTGCTGAGGTTGATATACTGGGAAAAAATCATATTTCTTCTCAAGGATACCTCTTGGCACGCTGCTGGTTGGCTGCCTTGGCATAATATTTACCACTACAATATTCAAAGGAAGCTTCCCGAAGGCAGAAACCTCACAGAAATCGGTGACTAACTAACTTATGGTTAGGTACCCATGCAGATAGTGTGAGTTCAGGGCCCCCATTCCCACCCCCTGCCACTTTTATGGGATCCTGAGGCTTCACAGAAACAGCAGTTAATGGCAAGGAACGAGATGAGGTGGAAAACAGGTCTGAGAGAAAGGGGTACTGCATTAAGTTCATAATCTGAGGAAACCGCTGAGAAAGATTTAATTTCTTTTTTTACTTATCTAAGATGAATTTGGTTAAGCTTTGCAAACTTTTTGTTGTTAAAAACCAGGTAACAGAACTCAATACCCTGAGCTAAGGAGCACACTCATGCAGAAAGGTGCCCAAGTACTCTCATCAAGAACGGAATTTTGAAACAAAATAAGGAATATCATCCTTTTTTCTAATTATTTTCTAATATGGAGAACTGAGGTAGGCTGAAAATCTTGCCCTGGGTGCGGTAGGTAATTTAAGATGCAAAATCTTAAATCAGGCTTTCTTAGCTCTCATTTTATCAAGATACTTCATCATCTCCT
Source organism: Dromas ardeola (assembly GCA_013398915.1). NCBI lineage: Eukaryota > Metazoa > Chordata > Aves > Charadriiformes > Dromadidae > Dromas > Dromas ardeola. The sequence goes on along the minus strand of VYZM01011585.1, from coordinate 360,560 downwards.
GCCTTCTGTTCTTCACTGGATGGCAACATTTCAGTCTCTCATGCTTAGCAAGGGGCCATAACCATTGTAATCCAACATAAATCCATCTAAGATTTCAATAGAGACAATAAAAAGATAGATAAGGAACAAAAGTTAAAGATTCTTTGTAACTTGTTCATAAATGAAGGAATAAAAGTATGTGACAGAAAACCCTCTGAAACAACATCCAATAATTGGCAATATTTACAAGAGATACATCACTAATGGTTCATTTAACTTTGCAATATCTTAAATTCACTCATTTTGTGGAACTGGAATTATTCATAAGACAGTTTATTACAAGTAGATTAATATTCATTGGAAAGTTGGCAGAAGATGTATGCTTAAAGTCTCTGAATTGTTTTGCAAAAGAAAAAAAGCCATCGTTTTGTGAATTTTGGACAGAGAACTGATTGCAATCAGTATTATCCAGAAGTTCATTAGACACTGAAATACTCTGTGTAAGGCATCATTTAAGTTAATCACTACCTGGTTGTCAGGCAGAGAACAGCTTGCCAAGTTCAATGTTTTATCGTCTGGGATTGCACATTACATCTCTCTGAAAAGCAAGGATTTAGAAGTGTGTTCATACCCCTAATAAGATATAGCTTATTAGACGTAATATTTTTGCTTTACACAAACTGTGATAAAGCCAGTTCCTGAAGCATTTGAGAAACAGCAGTTTCTAAACTTAGAGCCAGGCAGCTGAGATCTACAACCTACCAGGCTCTCAGAGACACCTCTCCTCGCCTTCCTTCAGCCATAACTAAAATATTTATGTTATTTACTAGTGAGGTATCGGTTCCAACAGGATTTCTACAAGTTCAGTCCCTGATTCCACTTTGTTTCGGCATTGACATAAATCCTTGGCAAGTCAAGACAGCAAACACCGCCAGGAACCTTTCCCCACTGGGAGGCCCAGCTCTGCCAAAGGGCTGGTGCCCTAAGGACCGCTACGGACCCCGGAAAGGGTTTAGTTATTTACCTCGCACCAAGATACCCCAACAACAATTAGCAGAAAAGACGTAAGCATTTAAAGACAGGCAAGACAGAACCGGGGCGTCCTCATGCAAAACACGAACAAGGAAGAAAGACAGAAATAAGTGATTTGTCTCCTGTGGGTGTGTAACCGTGAATTGGAGGCAGCAGAGCTGACCCGCTCCCCTGTGCGCCCGGACCCGCAGAGACCTCACACCGCCGGCACACGGAGGCCACTTCCCAATGGATTCACCCATGCATTATTTTTCTTATGCAAAGCAACAGAACTAGCAGTTTTTAAGAATACGTCTCAGCATTAATCCATCAATACATATTATTTATTTGTCTACTACTATATATAAATAATGCATACTACTAAGTAATATTTCTACTACTGCCTGGCTCCAGTTGATCGTGGTGATTACGTGGCAAATGAAAAAGTAACGGTCTCATTGCTTGCCCCCGTCACTTGACAGGAGCATCTTTTGTACCCGTGCTAGCCGTCAGGATGGGGACTGCAGGAAGAGCAGATATAAAACTGTCAAATACAAAAAGAAACGGCAGTAATGCTCTCGTTGTGAGACAGCAGGGAATACGGAAAACATGTCTTGGATCAATAAAAAAAGCATTTGTGATTCTAGAACTTGTCTAATTCAGAAATCTCCAAGATTACAAATGCTGCCTCACGCATGCCGGTGACTACTGCTATCTTTTGTTATTAATGGGTTCTTTGCTCAAGTCTTCCACTTATTCGTGCACTTTTTTTCAGCTCAACAGCACCGTGACACTCCTAAGTGAGCATTTTCTTGCATTTGGTTTTTGCCCACGATGAAGACAACATTACCTAGCAAATAAAGCAGGCACACAGCACGTACGCCTTCGTTACAGCCCGTAAAGGGAGATTTCACCATGAAATCCACTGTTCCTCTAACTGGGATTCTCAATGAAGTCCACTGTTAGGTCTCGTCTCAGTAATGCATTTAATGCAGTCTTTCACAGTTGGCTGCATAAATCACACTGTAAAATTATCTGATAACATATAATTAATGATGACAGGTGCAAATGAATGCCTTTTACATCATCATATAAGGCTTCACTCAGGAAACATCAAATTTGACTTGGGCTTCATTAGAAAAAAAATGTTTTGTAATACACCAGCCATGGCTGCACTTCAGCAGCAGCACACCCCTGGCAAGACAGGGGGCCTGCTTGTGAGGAAAAGTTGTAAAGTTTCTAAAATGGCATGCTTAAAAGTACATGTCTAGTTACAGAATTTAGACACTTTAAGTAAACCTGTATTTCAATATTTAATCTGCTATTGCCGTCTTTCTCTCAGGCTCAGGCAGGGATCCAGACACCACCAACAGCCTCACACAGACCAAGACCTCTCCCCTGAGGATCAGGGGAAGGACTATTTTTGTCAGAAATTCTAACCGACAAACCAGGCAGCCACACTCCCCTCCTCCCAGTCCTCCCTTTGGAGGCCACGTGCCAGGGGTGAGTCAGGCACATCACTCCTTGACACTACTGCAACGTCCAGATGCTCAGAGAGGCACTCAGACCGTTTGGATCATCTCCTGTATCCTTGCTGTATGAGCACAGAGACCCAGTCTAACTTCTCACTTTACTTTTCCTTTTTGCCCTTCCACCCCACAGTGCTGGGTCCAAGCTCTGCATAACCAGGGCAGAAACACCCTGGCCGCAGGAGAGCCCTGGGCAGCACCAGCCACGGTGCAATGAAGCCCCCGAGCAGCTGCCTATTAAAGCACCACCGTTGTGTTTCTTCTCAACACGATATCATTGTCACAGGCCAACAGTAAGGCCGAGGAACCCCATGGCTCATGCTGAGATTCCCACATTCGCCCCTCCAGCCTTGGCCTTCCCCATGGACGCAGTCAGGTGACCTCTCGTCCCCCAGCAGCGGGCTGCCACTCCAGAAAACTGCAGTGACCGTGTCTCACCACCTCTGTTCTCTTCGTTTACTATAAAGTTACGCACATGGAGGTCAGTGCTTCACCTTGAATAGTCGAAAGATGACTCTCAGGCATTTTGAATTTCTTTTTTTCCCCTTTAAGCTTGAGCACAACCCCTGAGAAGGCGCACTCCCTCACCTCTCCCCCTCTTCTAAAATAGAGGGGTTTGGAGAAGGGAACAGTGCACCAGAAAGTCAGATCAAAATAAAATGAAAAACCCATTGCACAGTCAAATTAGTATCTAATTTCTTACAATACAAACAACAGAGAAATTTAATACGTGAGCTTTGGGGTTTTTTCCCCCACCACCATCACTTGTGACCCACATAGTCTAACCACGTGCATAATTTATTCCATGGGAATCCTTGAAACCAGATCACTTAATATATGTATATGCAAAATCAACACACATTTGAATTTCCTAATGAGACCAGAGCTTTCGTAATAAGCCTATTTTCGGTCTAGGTATTTATAACTATCCCATACTAAACTGAAAAGAAGTAACAGTTTATAAATTCACCCAGTATTTGCATAAAATATATGGATGGAGCTAATGTTAATCAGTTCATAATATCATTCTACCTAAAAAAACATGTTTCCCTAGCTAACGAAAATCAAACAGCAGTTACTCAGTGGCCAAACTTCACACGCACCACAAATTTGAGGTATAGTTTTCGTCACCATTTTCACCTGAGACCCTGTTTGCATCCTGATGCCGTTGTCAGAGACTCCCTCCCAGCACTTTGGTTTCTCATCAAGTGGAGATGCAGAAGCACTATTGAGAGGACACCACAGTTAAGACACTCTTCAGCAGCTCGGAAGGGCTGCAGATGAAATATTACATGTTCAGAAGGTAAATGTAATGCCATACTCAGATTAAATGTTGCCACAACCATCACACCATGGCGTCGGGACAGGCAGCAGCACAGGACATTGCAAACCAAACCACCCCAGAGCAGCAGGGACGGGGAGCACACAGAGCCCTTGCACAGCACACAGCACTGCAGCGGGAGAGTATCTGCCAGTGGAGAAATTGCATTTCAGACACCCCCTTAGCCATAATTTGTGCAAGACCATTTCAGAGAGGAATGACAGACACAGGCAAACCACACATATCATTGAAAAAAAAGGACTTTTCTCTGCCAATCCTGAGGAAGGTCTGATACCACCCTGATACCACACTTAAAACAGACTAATTTTAGTCACGTTGCTGTTTGAGCCAGCACATGAAACAGTGGCAAGGGGCAGGGAGGCTGCAGGAGGAGGCAGGTTGTGGAGGGTGATGATCATGGAATGACAGAAGGGTTTGGGTGAGAAGGGGCCTTAAAACTCACCCTGTGCCACCCCCTGCCCTGGGCAGGGACACCTCCCACCAGCCCAGGTTGCTCCAAGCCCCGTCCAGCCTGGCCTTGAACCCCTCCAGGGATGGGGCAGCCACAGCTGCTCTGGGCAACCTGGGCCAGGGGCTCACCCCCCTCACAGCAAAGAATTGCTTCCTCAGATCTCATCTCTTTCAAGATAACCCTCTATAACTCAAACAGCAATGAAATGGTCAACAAGAGCCAACCACAGCCAAGCAGCAGCGTGCTGAAGGGCACAATCAAACCCACCCTCAGAGCCACTCACCAGGACAGCAGAGCAGACCTTCTAACCATCACATTGCAAACAGAGCCCTGCCCCCCCAAGCCCTTTTATCCCCTCTGGCTGTGCTTTTTTCCCTCGGGGTGGGATTGCCACCAGGTGTGAGCACTAAAGGACACGACCCACCCTGCCCTCACCCTCCTGCCTTCCCATGGCTGGTGACAGGGCGAGGATTTGCCCTGCCTTCTTGAACCTGAGAGTGCTTTAGCCCCAAAACCATTAAAACTCTTTGTTAACCTGTGTCAGGCCAGTGGCTGCTGACAAAGGGCTGCCCAGGTCCCCTCCTGGCCCAGCTGCTGCCCCCCATCTCCTGCCCCATGGGTAAGACATGGTTAGGTGAGCGGCAGCACCCTGCCAGCAAACACGCCTGTATTTGCTCTGCACATCACACATTCTCCCCCTCCTGGGTTGAAGCTGCTGGAAACGAATGTTTTTCTAGCACAGTTACAGCTGTTTGGGAGAGTCACCGAGATTATACACATGACCTTAATATTTCCCATTTAAGGAGCAACATCATTTTCTGCACTCCCAGCTTGCGCTGGCAACATGATGAGAATGAAAGGTGCCAATTTTCTGGGGAACACCAACATTTGTCTTCAGAAAGCAGAGAAAGACAGGGAGAAAAATCAGGTTTTTGCACTTGACGGCCGCAGCGCTGGTCCGTGCAGGAGCCGTGGGGCTGGCCACAGAAGCCGTTACTCTTACCTAAGCTCAAGAAAGCTGAATTTACCCGTCTGGGTGTTTTGCACCCCCAAAACCTGACATAGTCCCGTTGTGTTTGGGGAAAAGTGAGAAAATAAAGTGAAAAAAGACGCAGAGAAGCCCCAGGCTGGCTGTGAAAGCCACCTGAAGGTCTTTCAGAGGAAACCTTTGGAACAACTGTGTTCCCATGCCTTTATGTACGAGGACACTTTGCCTCACGTAAGTCCCACGTGCGGCTTGTGCAGGGCTTTGAAGCAGAACCAACACTACATGTTCTTTCCCATTACAATATGTTTTTAATATTTGCCATTTCATCTGCTTTGTTTTGATTTTGACTTCATCTGTTTGTTTTAAAGCTGCAATGAGAATTGGATTTCTCTCCCCTCAGCCCAAATCAGCTCTGTGTTGTTTGCTTTCGCATCTCTTATCTGCCACCTTCCTCTTTTCCCACCCTTACAATCTCGCTAACTTTAAATCTATAAAACTCCCCCAAATTGCCCTGCATAAAAATTGGCTTAGGTTCCTGCAGGAGCACAGTGAGCTTAATGACGTGTCCATTATTAACTTTAATAGATGACATGTCTCAATCCCTTAAGCTTTCTGCTTTGTCTTAATTATCCGGAGGCACCATTAGCACCAAGAAACCGAGCTCAGAGTGGAGGTTTATTGTGTTAAATGCTGCATGTAAACACGTTTCACAGCCGAGCAAGTGGTGCTGGCATCCTTCATCCCCTGCAGCTGGGGGACCATGGAGACCTCGGGCTGTCCTCCGTCTCCTCTCCATCCCAGTGAGGGTATGCCACCAGCCAGGACCAAGAGGCGTGGGTGAAGCCCAGCGCAGGTGGCACAGACCCCCTCCTCGCTCCATGGGTGCAGCACCTTGCCAAGAGTTGTGCCCAGGGACAGGACAAGGGGCAACGGGCACAAACTGGAACACGGGAAACTCCATCTCAACAGGAGGAAAAGCTTCTGTCCTTTGAGGGTGGCAGAGCCCCGGCACAGGCTGCCCAGAGAGGTGTGGGGTCTCCTGCTCTGGAGAGATTCCAAACCCGCCTGGACGCGTTCGTGTCCAACTGCTCTGGGGGACCCTGCTCTGGCAGGGGCTTGGACTGGGTGAGCTCCAGAGGTCCCTTTCAACCCCTGCCGGTCTGGGATTCTGGGATTCTGTGAAGACCCAGGTGGTCTGTCGGGGGAGCCTGGGCTTTCCTGTTCAACTCGAGAAGAGGTGAGACAAGTACAAAGCCAAGAGGAGCAGGAGGTCATTAGGTCAGACAGTTCTACCAGGGAAATTCTCATGCCCCAGGGCATCATGTGGTCTCCGCTGTGCCTGAAAATCTCCATCCTTTTGCTGCTAACCCCCATGCACTCGGCTAGCTGTGTGTACAGCGATGAGAGCATTATGCTGACAGCTGGATCGAAATGCAGTAGAGTGGTCTGGAAAAAATAACGACAATCCTACAAATGTGAACTTCCCCGAAGGGTTTTTCTCTTGGCATTTCAGTGCAAGGCAGACCTGGCTGGAAATGGCAGAGGGAGAGGGGGGAGAGGGAAGGTCCGAACCAAAACAATGTCTAACGCAGTTTATTTGCTGACACACGAGGACTGATTTCCCACTGTCTTTCCATCTCCCATGGGTTCAGCAAAGGATGAAGCTGCCAGGGCTCAACACTCTGCTGGGACAGGGGCGTTCAGGAGAGCCCATTCAGCCCGTGGGAAGTGATGCTCTTCCCTGGCAGGGCATTGCTCTGTGATTCCAGAACAGTAACACCCTGCAAAAATGAGGAACGAGAAAGTTGTTTGCACATGAGCTATTTGGGTGCCACCACAGCTGGCTCATGGCAGTGAAAGCTGGAGAAGAAGGGTTTTGCTTATGGAAGTTGTCCTGCCTTAGTGGTGGCTCAGCTCCTGGAGCAGGGAGAGGATCTTAATTGCTTGAGCTCAGGAACTGACAGAGAAAAAAAAAAAACAACACCAAACCCAACCCATTTTCTGTTCAAAACAGATTTTTTTAGTGGCAAAGTAATTGTCCCTTAATTTGTTTTTCTTTTGTACAGTCTGACAGCTGTCGGCACCCAGGAGGGTGTGAAATGCTGCAGGGACCGGGATGTAAGTCTGGCTTGCGGTGACACTGGTCACCATGGCTTTAGGGCACAGCGTGACACAAGTGTGTCACAGAATGGGACCTTAAAGATCACCCAGTTCCAATGCCCTGCCCTGGGCAGGGACACCTCCCACTAGACCAGGTTCCTCAAAGCCCTAGTGTGATCATATGTACTGGATTTCCTCCTTTTTGTAATTTCCTCTTTTTTATGATTTTAATTTTAAAAGTTACTTGCATGTTTGTTTGTTCTAGTGATTTTACCAAACGACACATTTCTCTCAAACTGCTATAAGAAAAGCCTTAAGTACCCCAGCAGTAGCCTGACACCCTCGTGGTCGCCTGGCCTCCAAACAGTCATTCTGCATCACTGAGCGAAGCCATTTAAGACATTTACCCTGTGGCAGTATTGACCCCTGGAGATGCTCGAACTTGCTGAGCACTCCCCTGGCCCCCATCCCTTCCTTCCCCATCCCCATCGCTGCTCACAGCGATTCCCTCCTTCGCCATGGGCTGCTGCTCAGATTTCCCACGCTTCCAAGCCCGACAGAGACAGGGTTTAACAGCAACAAAGAGCAGGAGAGCGAAGGAGAGCCTGGCAGAGCTGAGAGCATCCAGAGAGGGGACAGCTGGGAGCAACATCCTGAATGAGATGTTTGCAGAAACCGGCCTCTCTGGTCGGGTGTTTTACAAATGAGACTGGTGCCTCCTGGGAAAAGGGTTTCCTTTGAGAAAGATGAAGTCAGGTGAGAAGAAAGCAAGTTTGGGAGGGCTGGCAGGGAAACAGATGAGGTTTCCCAGGGAAACAGATATTACGGCTGTAATTGCCATCCTTGTGGATGTGCCTATAGCACGTGAAAGCCGAACCCTGAAATGTGCCATTCCGGTGGCATTCAGGCATCTGCCTTCAGCTTCATCTTCTGCCCACGTGAATCGCACGGGAAAAGACACAGAAGACGGGGAGACAGGACATCTGAGACGCTGCAGAGTCCATCATCGCCACTGCAGGGGGAGAGAAATAATTAGGCAATTGTCAGCTCCCCCGGCGTGTGTTGGGCAGGCAGGAAAAACTGAGGAAACCCACCTCGGTGGTGTGGGGCGTGTTTTTCCTTCACATTATCTTCTCCCTCACAGCGTCTGGGAGAATATTTTATTTATCCTAACTCCGGGCACAGGAGGAGCATTGGCTGCCTGTGACAACCAGCTTCAGCTTCCTCTGGGGAGGGCGGCTCCAGAGGCAGCGCGGGAGCCCAGTTCCATAAGCATCGCGTCCTCGACCTCTGGACCTCAACCACAGGAGCAGCTTTTTGTGACAAGTGCTGGGCACACGGAGTGGACGGATGCTGCAAAATCCCGTGGGTCCAACACCCGCTGCAGGAACGGTGCCTTCTCCAGGCAGCAGCGGGGAGAAGAGCCGCTGAACCTCCCGCCCTCATTCCTCACTCTTTCCCACCACTAACAAGTCAAAAGATAATTTTTGCCATTTTTTTCTCGTTTTTCTAAAATAAAATAGGTACCTTTCATCTGAATTTTGCATACAAGTAGTAAATCCTATTACTCCCTATTGTTGCAAGCAGAGCCGACACCTTCTGGGTTATTTTCTTTCCTGCCCTCCCCTCATTTAGCAGCAGCATCCCTCTATATTTCTGCAAAATGAGTAATTTGTATAAAAAATACATTTCCTCTAGCAAATACTTTGGCGCTATGTTTTCTGGTTTTGTAATGCAATGAATATCCTCACTGCAGACCTATTGTTTCCTTTTTAATTCTTAAAAGGGAGAAAAAGAGTTAAATATTTGTAAGATCTTATCCTGTATGTTCAGAAGTGGAAAATAAATGAAGTGAGTTTCATTTCAGGAGGGTTTTTTTCAGATATTCCCTGGGGCAAAATTTTGAAGCAGCAGCAGCAGAGTCAGGTTGTATCAAGCATGAACAGCATCATACATCTCTCTCTCTCTCTCTCTCTCACGTTTCGACATTTGAAATCATCCCAGCAAAAGTGCTCTTAATTTTATGTGTTGCATTAATTTCAAGTCAAGTGCATGCGTTATGGCTACAGTCTGCTGAGTCAGGTGGATGTACATTTTTTTCTACTTTTATCATTATTCCTTTATGGTTTCACTAAAATTGAGTCTTGTTATAATTCAGCCGCCCTGACGGATACCGTGCAATTTGGCACAGAGTCCTTCTTTAGAGTTCTCTCCAAATTCACCTCTTCCTACAAGTGGGTGTCTTTCATTATGGCTGACATTAATACTGAATGAACTAACAGCTGCTTCTCGCTAATGAGCCGGAGCAAAAAGAAATCTCTCTTGGTGGCTGCAGTTCCAGGCTTGGCAGCGTGCCTGCCGAAATCTCTTAGAAGGAATCTGGCTGGCTAGAAGCAAGGGGTCTAAAATGTTTTTAGTTTTTTGTTGAGTTGCGGCAACATTTCATGCACTGAGAGTCTGTTTCTAAGTGGGAAAAGCAGGAATTCGTGTTCGTTTCATGTACATTCCTACAGCAGAAGTGAACCGTAGTGCTATGTTTCTATGTGATCATGGCAGAAGCATCCCAATGCCTGAGAGTCTCTAAGATTTTCCTCATCTTCCTGCGTGCAATGTTATAACACAACAAAGAACCAGCAGTTGAAGAAAAGAAGCAATGCATGTATTAAAGACAACCTGAACTATATGGGAAGACCCAAACCACATGGCCAGTAGGTCGAGGGAGGGGATTCTCCCCCTCTGCTCCACTCTGGTGAGAACCCACCTGGACTCCTGCATGCACCTCTGGAGTCCTCAGCACAAGAAGGACATGGACCTGTTGGAACAGGTCCAGCAGAGAGCCACAAAGATGCTGGGAGGGCTGGAGACCCTCTGCTGTGAGGACAGGCTGAGAGAGCTGGGGGGGTTCAGCCTGGAGAAGAGAAGGCTCCGGGGAGACCTTCCAGCCCCTGCCAGTCCCTCAAGGGGCTCCAGGAAAGCTGGGGAGGGACTCTGGATCAGGGAGGGGAGCCATGGGACGAGGCGGAACAGTTTTGAACTGAAAGAGGGGAGATTGAGATGAGATTTTAAGAAGAAATATTTCACTCTGAGGGTGGTGAGCCCCTGGCCCAGGTTGCCCAGAGCAGCTGTGGCTGCCCCATCCCTGGAGGGGTTCAAGGCCAGGCTGGACGGGGCTTGGAGCAACCTGGGCTGGTGGGAGGGGTCCCTGCCCAGGGCAGGGGTTGGCACTGGGTGAGTTTTAAGGTCCCTTCCCACCCAAACCCTTCTATAATTCTATGACCTGAGCAGAAAGACCTGCTGGACATCACTGCTGATGGCATCCATGTGTCTCCAACCGAAGCCAAGTCCCCCAGGGAAGCCCTGCCCAGGAGTCGATGGGCAATTTGCCACCAGGGGCAAATGCTGGGGGCCGAATTCTGCCCATCAGTTCAGTGAGGGAACCCATCAGGGCTGCAGCCCAAAGGCAGATGCCCCTGGAAATAACAATAAGCTGAGGAATTGCACAAGGTTTATTTTAAGTTTCTGTTAAGTCCCCCTGAGATCGGTATCAATAGCCCATTGCCCTCAGTTAAGCACGTACTTAATTTACACTGACTGTAGTTGACACATTTAAGTGCTCTGTGTCAAAACCCCATTTGCTCTCCTTGAAATGTCATTCTCAGGAAGACGAGGGGACACTGAACGTGGCAGTAACCCCAGAAGGTCACAGGTAGATCAAAGACGTGGAATGATTAACCAGCTCAGGATACTCTACCATGTATAATGGTAGAGATCAGTATAATTAACTAACATAAAAATAGCTAGCAATTACAATTTTATGTATGCTTATGTGTGTGCGTATATATATGCACGCACACAAGGTTTTACTCCGAGTGATGTTTTTTGCAGCTTGGGTTTTTTTTTTCCCCAAACAATACATTTGGAGGAGCCCCTGTTTTGCAGAGCCGTTATTTGCTACTTTGGCCAAATCGCCACCGAGTAGACTTTCCCACCTAAACGGAACACATTTATATGCTCTCCCCATCTGTTGTGTGCTTTGCTTTATCTTACCCAAAGTTTTGCCAGCTTTTTTGAGGAACGACATATGGAATGAATATTTCAAGGTAGGATAATCCCAGGAGGCGAGACCCCGTGCGGAGGGCGACAGCCCGCCCTTCCCAGGGCACACGGAGCGGTGCCAGGCGAGGGCAGATCAGGAGCTTGCTTGAGAAGCGATGAGTAGTTTTTAATAACTTCATTAAGGTAAACTGTGGATTTATGAAGGTCTCTCCAATCGCGATTAGCCAGATTTTCCTTTGAAATTCTGATTATGAGCAGCAGCAGCGCATCACAATAAGGCTTTATACCGGAGGACAGATTTAAGTTTAAGCTTATCGTTAACCAGGCTTACATGGACAACTGCAACTAAACCCCAGTGAAACACTGACTTGATTATTTTAAACAAATGAACGCTTTAAAAGAGGGTCCCATAGTTGAGAGCGTTCAGCTGAACCTCAGCGATGCCATTTGTAGTACGCCCACCACAAAAGCGAGGGGCTGAAGAGCAGGCGCCCGAGGGGCCCGACGCAGAGCGCGGTGGCACGGCAGGAGCAGCACCATGAAGCAGCACTTTCTGACACTGATCAGAAAAATATGAGAAAAACCCAGTCAACGCTTTCTTTTTCAAGAGCGGAACCGCAAAGTTTCTGACAAGTTCAGTGTTTTTTGCAGCATTACAATTTTCCTTTAACTAGATAAACATTTCCCCAGGAACATTTTCCTGTCTAAAGCAAACTAAAGATGTCAAGTGAAGCTAAGAGTATTTCTTCTGGAGCACAGTGGTTTAATTTCTGACTCATTTTCACGATTTACATTGACTATTCAACAAGTAAGAGATAGAAGGCTTGAGTTTACTTTATCTTTGCTTCAAATCTATTTGGTGACTTACTTAACAAGAGATGCAAGTGAGGAGGTTTTTAGGGGCAGTGGAAGAGTTTGGTGAAATAAAGTTTTCGACAATAAACAGAATTATAAATTAGAATGGCTTAGTTACTGTGTTGCAAAAGATCTTTGAAACATTGTCTCTTTTTAAAATTCAGAAGTTTATAAAATTTCTCAGATAACTTTGAAATGCAAAGTATAGCAGGTTTTATTTCTCCATTTTGGTGAAATAAAGCATCGTGGAATCAGTTTTTCTTATTTAAATACCACGGGGCAATGTGAGTTGGCACACTCTGAATGCAAAGTAGGGAAACACTTAGATTTAGAACAATTAGTGCAAAAAACATCTGCATCTCTTGTTAACCATAGGGACCGTCTAGCAAACATGATTTTATTTTTTTTTACCGTTAATTGGAATTCATTAAAATAACTTTGCTTCAAAGGAAACATTAAAGACATTTCAGAGTTTTTTATTTTCATGTTTACCTAGTTAGAGTCCATCTGGTTTAGGCTATTCTGAACAACAGCGATTCCGAGTGAGAGCCTGGACTTTTCAAGAAACCATTGCTGCTCGCAGCTTGGAGACACCAACCGCCCTTAAAGCCAGACCTCGCCTGGTCTTTGGTCATTGCTGCCATCCGAGGTCCCACTGTCGTCACATGGGGAATTTTCCATTTTGAGACCACATGAGCACATTTCTTTGGGAAAAGGAATTTTAACGTTCATCCAAATCAGATACACATCAAAGATGCTTGTATAACAGGAGGATTAATGATGTTTGAGACCGCTGATAGCACACACACAGAAACTGTCAGACTGAAACGCCTGAATCATGTAAAAGTTCTTTTGGTTGGAGATATTTGAGGTATGTTAATTGTCAGTACACGTGTAAGGAGCAGATGGGCAGAAAAGGCCCGCGGGGTGGGTTGCAGCGTGTAATGTATTTTTAGGAAACCCCTTCCAGCTTACTTCAGCAAAACTCTGAGAGCTCTGGCAGTCCCTGATGATTTCTTACAGGGACTTAAATTAGTCATCGGCGTGGAGAGCTGGATGAAATCAAAGGTAGCGCTACTTGATGATCACAGTTATAAAGGCTATTAAGGAGGTACCACGTACGACTATAAAATAAAGACATTAATCCACTTCCCATAGAGATGTAAGATGAAGAGGTCCCTTCTCCTTCATGGCGTTTCAGCATATCTCCTCCACGGTGGTGGCTGCCTTGCCCTCTCCAGGCTCTGGAAAGCACGGAGGACCGCAGGCACGGGAGCACGAGGCTGGAGGAATCGCTGGTGATATGAAGCGGAGCCTTTGCACCAGGCATTGCCAGCGAGGCCCCCGGCAAAGGGATCCCCCGATGTCCCCGCCAGGAAGCTGTGCTGGGACAAGCAGCTCTGATGCATTCCCTGGAGCACAGCGGGTCACACATCACATATCGGGGCTGCAGTGGGAGCAGTCCCCTACAGCGGATGGACCCTGCATCTGCTGCTGCTTCAAACCAGCTACGCCGCTTTTCCCTGGGCATCCTTCAGAAACCCCAGCGAGGTCTATGCCCAGGCACAAATAACGCAGGGGAGATTTCGGCAGCGTTGCAGACAGCAGCTCTCCACCCCAGCCCGCGCCGCTGAATGAGCCCCCCAAGCCTGGTGCGCCTCTGCCTCCAACGTCAGGACAAACGAGCCCGAGAGGTCTGCCTCGAGAGGCCAGCCAGCATCAGTACAGCAAATGTGGAGCGATGTATTTTTAATCCCTGGAGTACAATGTGCTTTTGGAAATCATAGCCATACGGTAATTCTGAATCCAGCGCCTGGAGGAAAACAGAGCAAGGGAAAGATCAAAGAAAGTATCAAAGATACATTCTGCATCCTTGTTAAAGCGTTGTGCCCCCATGCCCTGAAGAATATCCTCAATGGGGTCATTTAATCCCCTTCATGTCCCCAGAAAGGTTAAAAGGAGAAAACAGCGTAAGAGAACATCAAAGCAAAAAATCATAGTTTCATGTCAAGATACCACTGCCTACAGTTTGCCCTGTGTTGGTAATAATACTGTTAAAACCACTTCTCCGGGTAATGTCCCTCAGGAGCCGTATGGAAATGACCCCATTCCCGCAGGTTACGCAGCAGCTCCCATTTCGGTGTGGGCTTTCCACCATCCCGGCCAGGACACCCAGCGCTCAGAGTATCCACCCAGCACCCAGCTCTGCCCCCCGTCACCCAGCAAAACCCTCCTCTGCTTACCAGCACCTCTGTTTCCTTCCACGCTAACAAGGAAGATGCACTTTCAGTAATCGTTTCCCATTATTGTCACTAGGATGCAAGCCTGCAATATTCCGTGGATTGCAATCTCGATAATGGTCAAAATATGCCATCCGCAGCTTTCCATCAAAGAGCACAAAGCATTTATATGAGCTGTGTTCACAAAAAGCACTGAAAAGTGACAAAATATTAGTTCTAATTCCTTTCAGAATGACACGTTATTGCAAGGGTATTAGCTGAGGTTTCCGATTTTTATAGTTACTCTGATTTAAGAAACCAATGTAAAGGTTTCTAGACACTGCATATGAATAATTTAGCAATCGCTCAATTCGTCTTTGAAAGACTTCCCTATTCTACCAGGATCAAGCAAATGCCGACACTACCTTGACACATCACATCACAAAAGTAAATGAGTAAATCTATAGTTAAAAGACAGATTAATGCCCAATAAATCTCAAAATATGGATCGATAGGTCTTAAAGCTGTGAACCCGGAGTATGTATGAGATGCAAACTTTTCATGAGTGACAGGTTGAAAGACTCTATTACAGGGTTGGGAGGCATCCTATTACTGCTGCCTTCGGCTGAGAATCCAATGGAAACTGCTTAACACCAGGCCCTTTAAGAATCAGAAGGTGTCATTATGAGTTTAAATAAAGATTTAGAGCTCACATTTACTTTCTTACCTTTGCAAGTGTTGACATTTATGAAAAAGGATTCTGAAATGAAAGCGTATCTTTTGGAAGAGGGCATATCAAAGGCAGACCTTACAGCCAAGGAGAAGCCATAAAGTCAAGAGCAAGACTTGGGTGAAGGGAGACATTCACTCATATGGAAGCACTTTAAGAAACACTTTCTCATGAGAAATGAGGAAAGGATGGGAATTCACACACAAGCAAGCTGGTGGCATTCATTTTGAGCCTTATACCCTGATAGCAACAGGATCAGTGACATTCAGAGAGGCAAATCTGAGCTGGCAAATCACCTTTTTTGTTCCAGAAAAACTTGTCTGGTGTGATGATTCCACAGTTCCCAGTGAAACTCTGTTCACTGGAAGCCTTCAGAAAAGATTTAGCATCTCTAGCTCTAATTCAGCGGAAGAGGACACATTTGAAACATCACCTTGGATTTGCACCTGGTTGTTATTGCTTGAACTCAGAGGTAGCCAAGGTTCCCAGAAAATCTGCCGTGGGAGAGGTGTGCGAATGCAGCTGCGTCTGTAAACAAGCGAACCCAGATGCTTCCCCAATGCAGGGAGTGTAACAGCCCTTTAAATTCACCGGTGCATCTTACCTGTTATTAATTTTACAATAGGAGGAAACGTATAAGTAAAACCCTTGCTTTAAGATTAATGCTTGTGAGCTCAGTGCTAAGTATTATTTACCCATAAATAAAATTATACTGTAGTCATTGAGTCTACAATGGCTACACATTACTGCTTTCCCTGCAGCCGAAATGTAATTCTGCAGCAGCACTCCCACAAGTGGGATGGCTGTCTGCTCCCACCAAATGCTCCCTGGGAAGTAACTAGAGATATTTCACAGAAAGAACTCTCCAGAATTAGTTTTGACTTGTTATTTCAAAGAAAATAATTGGAAAATAATTTTTTTTGAGAGAGGAGTGTTCTGTCCACCCTGTTCCCATCCCCAGGTGACAGCTGGACCTACACCCCTGCGCTTCCTCCCAACCTGCCCGGCCTTCATCCTTTGGCACAGCAACGCTGATTGTTCCCAGGCATCCTCTGCGTGTGCACCTTCCCCTCCACATGTCCCCTGGATGCTTTACATCCTTAATCTTCACATCTCTTCCAGGTGCCCAGAGCCTCTATGCTTTGAGATGCCCTACAGCTCTGACCCCACTTCCACACTCTTGCATTATAAACTGTGCTCCTTTCATGATGCTTATCTTCTCCTTTGCGTGTTCTGCACATGGCTCCAGCCCTAGGCACCTTTTGAGTTGGGCCTGGGGAAGCCAGACATTTTGCCCCATGAATTTGCTCACTTCTGCCAGGGAAAGCCATGAGACAACTATTTGTTCTTATTTTCTTACTCACAGAGGAAAATCTGGGGGCAGGGAGCAAGTCTTTTTTACTCCCTGTCACAGACCCACAGTTACATCAGCAAGAATCACCTAGGTTGGAAGGGACCTTCCAGATCGCCGAGTCCAACCAGCAACCTAACTGACAAAACCCATCACTAAACCATGTCTCTAAGCACTATATCTACCCATCTTTTAAAAACCTCCAGGGATGGTGCCTCAACCACTTCCCTGGGCAAGACACACCTGTGCTCCAGCTCCCCCTGTTAAGAACACTGAAACCATGGATTCTTTGAATTTCAGCATGCGTACCTTTATCCTTTGATCTCTTGAAGCCACGTACCCATGGTCTCTCACCCCACACACTCCCTCTGCAGGGCTGAGTCTGTTCATCTCGGTGTTCACATTCACCTTTGATTTTAACAGGAGCCTGTGCGGGCTCTGATGCCTCAAAGCATCTTCAGGAAAGGCAAGTGCAGACATTTAGGCAACCTCAGGATGGCAATATCTCAAGGTGCATTTTGCTTTCCGCAGTCTCCTGTGGCAAAGAACTCTCAGGAGAGATTCCCTGCTCAGCCTGGCGTCCCTTTAGGGCACCAGGGTCCCACCCCACGGCGGGTTGGAGATGTCCCTTGCTGCTGTTCCCTTTGGGGCAGCGCAGCCCAGCCAGGAGGTTGTCCTCTCCCTGCCACCCCCACCAGGGCTCTGAGCCAAATGTCTCCTGAGCAAGGACCAACAGCGCCGCCGGTCCCTCCTGCCCTGAAACATCATATTTCAGCCACAGAAGGGTTTGGTGTGAGCCTCGCACAGAAGGAATTCATCAAGAAAGACGGTCTCTTTTCCCCGGGAATTGGGGATGCGCTCAGGGGCCTGGCACCATCTCCCCACATGAAATATCTGTAATTATTACTTTGTACTCAAACTGCTTTAATTGAGTCTTTTTGCAAGTCTGCAATTTGTTTTTAAATAAAAAGTTTAATACATCTGCAGCTGAGAATATTTGGCTGCCAATGCTTACACACTATTGAAGGAAGTTTTTTAAAATAACAGCTTTTTCAGCTTTCAACAGCATAAGTAAACATATGCTTTTAACTGTGTTCACCTGCCGGGGCACCTGCTCACAGCAGATTAAAACACTCAACCACATATTTAAAATAAAGTCCAACGCAGCAAAGAGAATTACCCCTCCTGCTGAAACCAAGCACCATAAACGCGGTTTTAAAGACACCAGAGGAGAGGGCTGGGGCTGGGAAAGGGAGTGGTAGATAAGAGCAGGCAGGTGCCGAAGGAAACGAAGGCAGAGCCACCACCGAGGACTTCTGGAAGAGGATCGGTGACCAAATCCGAGGCATGTCTGGGACACTGCCCCCACAGGAGCCCTGCCTGGTTTTGTCAGGGAAGGACCCGCCAGGTGGAAGAGGTAGCGGTAGTGAGGTGAGCCCCTGGCCCAGGTTGCCCAGAGCAGCTGTGGCTGCCCCATCCCTGGAGGGGTTCAAGGCCAGGTTGGACGGGGCTCGGAGCAACCTGGGCTGGTGGGAGGTGTCCCTGCCCAGGGCAGTGGGATTGGAACGAGACGATCTTTAAGGTCCCTTCCAAGCCAAACCATTCTGTGATTCTATGATAGAACCCTCTGCCTTCTGCAGTCAGATGGTTGTGCAACAACTCAACAACAAGAGAAAAAAATCCTCCCACCGTATTGCAATAGTTCAGAGCAGAGACACAGTAACAAGGATAAACAGATATTTGGTAAGAAAGAAAAAAATAGAACATCATTTTCCTTATCATTTTAAAAAGCGTCAGCTGAAATGAAAACATGCCCTTTACAGGAAGCACAGACCTTTCCATCTTTTTTTAACTGAGCAAGCATCTGCTTTGACAACGAAGGGAGAATAATGGACTGAGAAACCGCAACATGTTTATTTTTCCCATTTGTTCATTTGAAGAAAGAAAACAAGTGGATGAAGAATTCTCTTCCCAGTCTGTTTAAAAGCTCTGCTCTCCTCAGCTAATGCAGCTATCAGCGATGTC
Source organism: Dromas ardeola (assembly GCA_013398915.1). NCBI lineage: Eukaryota > Metazoa > Chordata > Aves > Charadriiformes > Dromadidae > Dromas > Dromas ardeola. The sequence goes on along the minus strand of VYZM01011585.1, from coordinate 341,924 downwards.
CTTTCCGTTCCAGTGAAGGGGAAGGGGCTCCTCCTTCTTACCAGACCTGGGAACATTAAGAACATGTATTTTAATAGATGTTGTAGAAAATGTCTTCATCTTTTTCTTCCCTCTGAAAAGTTCAAAGATTTCAGCCAACTCCTGCTGTGTTTTTGTTGGCTGTAACATTTGGATTTTCATACTGATGGCAGCAGAGACTGAAGACATTCACAAACCTCCTCCTTCATTACTTTGTACAAATGTCTTAACATAACACAAGGCGTTTTAAAATTGACTTAGAGGAAAATCCTGAGAAAGCCATTGCTTTGTCATGAATCTCTAATTGCAGGTTTTCTTCCCCTCCAGATGGGAAACAGCAAAGCCCAAGATGTTGAGAACTTCAAGCTTTGCGTTACATTTAATCCGCTCACCTCTCGGACCTGCTTCTTTTGAAAGAGACTGAACGTGGCATATTCAAAGACAATATTTAAGATTTTTCAAGACTACCACTTCATGGTCAGGAGCTCCCATAATGTATCCTTGCCATCTGGAGTTGTTATTAGTTAGTTGGTAGCAGTGTCACCGTAATGATATATTTTTTGGTAATGAGAGCCCAGCTGGCTGCACACATTTTGAAGATTCAGGCTCTGCAAAACTGAGAAATTGTGCATACGGACAGTAGGATGGAGTGACATGGACTCCCAGAGGGGACTGGGGTGGGCATCAGCAGTGAGAGGTGGGAAGATCTCTCTCTGGTACTTGGGGGCAAGTCCACTTTAGTATCTCCCTTCGAGTCACAAGAGCTGTTGGGCTGGACCCCAGGGACCACTCAAGGCTCTCCAGGGTTCCGTCCACAGGACCAGGCTAGAGCTAGGCTGAAGCATCTTCTCCCCCCTCTTAAAAAGCCCCTCCTGTTGTTCTTCAAAAGATCTGTAAGAAAATCTGTATTCTCAAAATCTTACAAAATCTTTGACCAGAGAGGATTAATTTTCAGCATGGAAACCACAGACAGCACTTTGGGATGGGGCTGAACAATGAAAGTACCGTAAAGGGTGGTCTTGGTCCAGATCAACAAGGCACAGAAGACCCAAATGGCTTTTCCTGTCTCAGGCAGGCATCCGGGCATTTATCTCCAACTGTTTTCCCCAAGTTCTCACATGTTGAGATGAAAAATGGACAACACTTAGGAGGATGGACAAGAGAAGCTACTTGGTGCTGCAGCTCTTCGGAGACCAGACACTCTATAGACCCAGAGCTGTTCTGCATACACTTTCTTACTTCCTCCCCATCTCTTAATGCGTTTCTTCCTCACAGCACTTGTTTTTATTCTTTGTCTAGAAGTTCTACTAGGCCCATAAGCAAAACTCAGATCCATGACCCGGGAAGAGAGATTTACTCCCAAGCCATGCTGAAACAAGTGGTGACTCTCTTAACTTTGGATCTCCTTGCCCTATTATTCCTGATGTTCACGTAGAGAGCACAGTAACTCTGCTTTAGCAGTGACTTGCTGTATCTGTGTAGTTTATAAATCACTGAAGGAACAGCCCTATCCTGCATTATTAAAGATATGTTATTATACTTTATTTCTGAGCCACAGATAAACTCCAGCACGCACCTATGAGCCATGTGTCTTGTTTGCCCGATAGAAGAGTTTCTGGTAAGCAAAGAAAAAGTGTTATTAAAATATCCTCTTGAGAAATAGTATAGAATATGAAGATGAAAGAGCAAATAACACAGCAGACAATAAAACATTTTCTTGATATGACAGATAAAGTCACCGACAGGTGAATCCCACCCTGCCCTTTGCCACTTCACCCGTTAAAGTCACAGAAGATATTCATGGAGGAGGCTGGAAACTGCAGAGCAAGATCCTAAAGGAATCATTCAACACTCCAAAGCACCTTCAGCAGAAATCCTGCAAGCTTATTGACGCAGTATTGCCATAAAATTTAATTTAGCAGAAGTCAGAGGGAAAAAAAAAAATAATCCGTATCTCCTCAAGCACGTTGGTCTTTAGAGCAGAATGAATGGTCATCTTCAGGAACGGAGGCTGAGGTGTGTTGGGCCACTCCCTTGGTATTTAGGGAGTAAAAGAGACCCAGCAGAAGGCTGTCACTTGGCAGCACCACGAGGAACCACCTCCATTTGCTGCTGAACACACACATCTGAACAGGCGCTTCTATTTGTTTTGCAAACACCAGCTCTTGCTATCTTGACAAGAAGAATGGGAGAGCAGAGGAGGAAAAAAAGATAAATCTGTTTCCACTGTGAGCTTTCAGTATCACTTTGTGGAGCATCGCGTTTCCTCTCTGTACTCCTTCACTTCATTACCCCGGTGCGGGCCGTACAGCAAAAGGGGAAAACCACTGTTAACTGTCAACGCGTGGTTATAAAACCGCAAAAACTGGCAGCTGGACAAAGGGCCAAGTTTAATGCTTTAAATTATCATTAGCTCATTTATAAAGCATGAATAGAATGGCAGGCACGCGGCCAATTTTCCCTTGGAAAGGGGTTTACCAAGGGCAAGAGAGCAACTGCTGGTGGGGGGCTGCTGGCAGCGCCCCCAAACCCACCCCCTGCACAGGCAGCGCACACAGGGCTGGAAACACTCCGGCACCACGAGGCAAAGCGATAAACTTCCAACCAGAAGGAAAAAAGTGCTCACGATTACTAGATTTCCAATGGCGATGTAAGCGAGGGTTGGTTAGAAAATTTGAAAATTTATGTTTTTCCTCCTGTTACGGTGTTTAACAAGTCTCGGGCAACGGGATTTGCTCAGACTCAGAATCAATGCTGGGATTTTAAATACATTGCGCAGCATACAATTTAATGCAGTTACTTCATTTATTCTGCGTTACCTTAAGGCTTTATCACCGTTGGCCCATTTTTTCATCCCATCCCTCACTTGCTAATGACAGCAGACAGAATCGTTAAGTCTGCAATATGCAAGGATAGCTTCCAGCGGCAGCACTTAGCAGCTCTGTCTTTGCCCATATGCCCAAAGACTTGTTCAAAACCAGAATTTTTGAGTAATTTATGACTGTTCTTACCGTGATACAGATGGCTTATTGATCCGTTTAATTTGAGTACCTGTGGTTTTGCAGAAGAAAATACTACTCTTTTTTGTGCTGCTCATTTATGTACTCTTTTTCTAGAATGAGAATGTGCTGCCTATTACCTTAATTGACTGGTTTTTTAACAAGTTTCAGTCTAGCTAGAACAAAACTAATTTCAGAAAGCTTGATCAGCTCGAAGATTCTTCATCCTCCTCCTCTCAGGACATCTGGCCTAAGGGTGACCTTGAAAGCCACTCAGAAGGCCATCTCCTATGACACTCAGCTATTTGAAGTTCAGGCAATGAAAACCGCCAACACTTGCATGAGGTGCTCTCTACGCCACTCCAAACAACAGTCACAACATTTAGATGAAAGTTGCCATTCTCATTAACTCAGAGACTTTTTTTCTCCTACCACCGGAACCAGTAGAGATGCTACCGCTGCTGAAGAGAGAGCAAAGTCCAAAGGAGACGGTCATATGGCTTTTAATCTTCATCATTTTTTTTTCCTAATTATCAAAATGAACCCAAACCTTTGCTGTTTCACAAAGGAGTGTCTGGGTACCTTCTCATAAAAGCTCTTTCTCCATAATGAGGAGCAAAGAATAACCAACCATGAACAGAATCAAACCACATTAAAAGTAGAAATGAAGACTGTGAGTCCTTTCTTAAGAATAATATATCTTTCACCTATAAGGCATCGTGACTGGTGCGTCAGGATAGTCAGGCACCAACAGCAAAAGGAAATCAGAAGTTACCCAGGAATCGTCTCGGACAAGCAAACTGCATTAGAACCTACATACAACCCTTCAGATGGGCTTCAGAGCTCTTGGAATGTAAGTTAATGCATGCTACAGGTACCACAGCATCTTTATGACCTTGGTAGCACTCAGGACCTCTTGGGAGGTCTTTTTGGTGCAGTGCTTATTTTATATCACATCCTCATGACTTGTATCCTTTCTCTACCAAAGCTTGTTCCAGCCAGACGATGGGAGGTCTTTCCCTGCAGGTCCCTGCATTCCCAAAGTTTTCTGGGACATGGAAAGTATGGCTCCATAGGATGAGGCCCCTGATGCAGGGTCCCTGCTTGGTGCCCAGGGGGAGGTGCTCGCTACAGTGCGGGAGCACAGGGACAAGAGGTGGGTGCCCCATGGACACCCCAGGGGGTTTGGGAGCCCCATGGTCACCCAGGTATAGGTCTACACCAGCTTTTTTCCTGAAGTCGAAGCCCACAGGCTACACTGAGGGTAACAGACTTCACAGACAATTTCAATCATTTCTTTCATAAAACAGCAGCAAAACGTCACGGTTTGGGCCAGATTGGCTAATGATGAGATGACAGATGCTCTCCCCTACCTCTCGCTCCAAGGAGAGGGAACAGAGGAAGATATTTATGTGGTTAGGAAAAAATAAACTAATGAAATATTAATAATAAAATAAAGATGAAATAATGAAATAGATATAATACACACATACAAAACTGTATCTTGCTCCCAGGAAGATGTCACCAGCAGCTACCGGGGAAGTCCCAAACTGGACTCAGTGACAGATGGGCACTGGGTTCCAGAACACATAGATCAGGATCAAAGGCAGATGAACAGACAGGGTCCTCCTTGGACATCAGTCCTTAAAGAAAGAGAACCATCAAAGAAGAGCTGATCCTTTGATCCCTCTGCTTTTATACTGAGCATGGCAGATGGGATGGAACACCTTATTGGTCAGTTTTGGGTCACTTGTCTGCTCCTTCCCACAGGTGCAACCCCTCCATGGGGCAAACACCCACCTCAGCTGACCCTGGTTGGAACAGCAATGAGTATAAGGAAGAGCCTCTCTCACTGAACAGAAGGTTGGCTCTGCTCCACCCTAGACCAGGACAAAAATCACAATGGTAGTATTAAAAAACCAACCAAACCTGTCATTTCCCACTCAATGAGAGCGTTATTCTGCAGCTGCTACATATAATAAAGAAACTGGTGCTTTTCCTACTTTAACTTTTCCTGCATGTGCAATTATTCCAAAATTTATATTCTAATGCATGCATTTTTAGCTTTACACTGCTCCCTGGCTCGTTCTTAGGCAAGTCTGTGGGTGCACCTTGTCCTAGGCCTCCCGGGGCGGTGGGAGCAGCCAGGGGCAAAGCCCCACTCCCAACTGACCCCTGCAGTCCCTTTTTGGGGGGTTATGAGGAACATGCACCCTCAAGGATACGGACATCTGCACAGCACCAGAAAGAAAATGGTTCTACAACTCCTCCCCATCCTGTGGTGGGGCAGCTAGCCCCTCTGGCTTACGATGTCACCCTTCTTTAGGGCCTTAATTTCATCTTTCTGGTGAAACCAGTACATTTCCTGGTTAGCGGCACTGGGTTTCCTACAAAGCACTCAAAGAACATAATTCTCGGTAGCTCCCAAGGGTGGACCAGATTTCCCTTGATTTGACCCTGATTTATACCAGCATCAGGAAAGAATCCCACCTGGAGCCTTTACAGCACTAGAAGATTTTTTTTTACCAAATGAGCATACTTTCATGAAAGTTTTATCTGCTCTTAAGAGTGATTAACTTTCCTTTAGCATCATGCATCTCAAAAATAGCAATATTAGCATCATCCTTGGCGTAGACTGAAGTGAGAACAAAACCTCATGCAACAACAGGAAAAGATCACTTCTCAGATATATTGAAAATTTTCTTTCTTTAGCAAAATCTTGATCAACTCCCCTCAGCTGGTACCTGGAGGTTTATTACAGACACACATTTAAATGTCGTTATTGCAGAATCAAAGGCCAAACAAGCCAGCCCCCATATAGCTTATCTGTTTAAGGAAAATCATCCACAGTGGCTACATACAAAGTGAGACTAATTTACTTTTCCTTAATTAATCATGTTCATTTCCTCCCTCTTTAGCCTTAGCCAATGAGGTGTAAATTGCAGGGGCAGATGCATTTTCTGGGCTGAATTCCAAACTAAACGTTCTTCAAAAAGTGAGGAGGCACTTAGCACTTAGTATTTTAGTGTTTCGCTGTCATTAGGCACATTAAACTCACCTCACTCTGAAGGCTTCGGCGACAGTATTTCACCCATATTTTATTCTTTCACCCATAATCTAGAAAATTATGGCAGATTTTGTACCCTGAGAGCAAAGACCTGAGTTCAGCAAAGAACAAACGCTGTTCTATCAAGGTGTTAGTTCAAGAAAATGAACAAAGAAAGTTCAAGAAAATGCTCCAACCCTGGGTCTTCCACACAAATCTTCTGGAGATGGTTTACTCCAAGGTTTGTTTATGCCCCAAACTTCTCTACCTCCAGGACATTTATAAAGGTCCAGTTATTTGTGGGTTCCTCGGCAAGGATGAGCACAGAGAGGTCCTCAGATAGGCACCAAACTTGGGTCATATCCAAAATGCCACCACTTATTTTTGGTATTTACCAGGTTATTGCAGTGATTAATGTACTACCAAACCATTGGTGTATTACCAGCGTGGTAAGTGAAAGGAAACAGTAGGGAGCGTTTAAATTTCCACGATGCACAGTTTCCTTTATTCCTGACATCACAACAAAAGTTCGATTTGGATGTTTTTCGTTCTCTCAGTGGCAGCGTGCTCCCCTGCTCTGCAGGGATAACTCACAGTGCCAGCATAAAAGTGGGTTTTTTTTTTACTTCCTGAATGTACACAAGCTGAAGCCCTTGTTTGCAGGACTGAACCATGGGCAAACGCACTCCAGTTTCTGAGGCTACATTTGCAGGCGTTATCTCTGGGCATGCAAATTAGGAGCCTGGACGTTCCTCACATCATTACTACAGCAGTGCTCAATCGTACAGAGAAACTCTAGGTACATAAAAACATAGGCACCAGACTGAAAAAGCAGTCCCGAAGGGAGCCTTTCGTGGTGTGTAACACTTCCATCGCAGACGCCAATTTCTAATTAGCAAACCTTGCACTGAAGAAAGTTCATATATTTTCATTAATTGCAAAAAACATACTTACTGTAAAAGGCGTAGCGTCGGGAAAATACCCAGATTCTGAGGATTTAAGAGAGGCTCATCTTGCTGGAAACAACATTATATTCAGCACTACCCAAATCAATGCCATATATTTAAATTAAACATGTATTAATCCACCTATAAAGGACTGGAGCTATCTAGTCGATTTTCTGATTGTGAGTATAGCTTTTGTTAATACAGTAAAAATAAACCATTCCTCTTTCAGCCATAACTCTGATGATGAAACCTGTTACAAGCACAGCTTTTTAGCAGCTACCATACTGTAATTATTCATCAAACTGACAGAATAAAGATCCTTTTTATCCATCTTGTATTTCATCTAAAAACATTTAGGCGGTTTGCAAGCAACAGCCTCACACACAGTCTCAGGACATCGGTGATAATATTGGCAATAAATAAATAGTGGCAATTCTGGCTGGAGGTGAAGACAGCGTCTTCTGCTTGTGCTATACGTTATCCACTCTCCCTGTTTACGGGATGGGGGGTGTTTTAATATTAGCTAATTCATCTTTTAAATGTATTCCCCAGCCTTACAAATTATATGGGTGAGATCCTCAAACTCTACAGTAGTTTAGTTTTACAAAGCTCTCGCTAACCGAGAGCTTTTCTCTCTCTAAGGGAGTTTTCAGTGTTACAACCAGTCCGACCCGACCGAGAAAAAATAAGCTAATTGTATTGAAACAGTCACACCCAATCATCACGGGCTCCAAATTAAAATGCCTTGTTCTGCATGTAACAGGGCTGTGTGACAATGACAACTTTTGCTTCTGAATCGGATGAACCCATCAAGGCATCAGCCGCTCGTGCTGAGCCCAGGGAAGCCGAGCCCAATCCAGTAGGAAGGGGCTCTTTGGCTCCCTGTCACTCTGGTACCCGAAGGACGAGGAGCCAGGAGTTCTGCAGGGAACGAGTGAAGTCTGAGGCGATAAGAAAACAGCAAATTCAGTCGTTCAGGCTCTATCTGCAGCATGTATTTCATGGGACTTCAGACCAACCCTTCTGTTATAAAACCATCCATCTCAGTAAGTGTAAAATCCATTAAAAACAAGTAGACGCTGCCACTTAACATGAGCTTTATTTTTATTTACATCATATTATAAAGGTAATTTCAATTTGCATTCATTTGAATTTTAATGGTATTGACTTGGATGGTCTGCAGACAGGCAACAGGCATTTTGTGGATACAAGTTATAATCACCGCAATCTGTATTCAAGAAAAGGTTCATGAACTTTAAGCATTTTGACGTAAGGAGGCTGGAACAGAGACTCAGCCAGCGCTCACATTTTCTTTATTCACGTTGTACGATCCAGGTTAGCCAGCCTCACTCCCCTTGTGCAATTAGCACAGAAACATTATCTGATAGTGTTTTCCTTTTACTAAAACTGAGTTACGTCTTTTCCTGAAAGATCTATTGTTTTTATAAGCAGCTGCAAAGCCACTCTGTATGACAGCACTTCTGTTCTGTGATTTACCAACTTCTGAACAAACTTTTGCTAATATTATTCAACTTACGTGTACTATTAAAATTGTAACACATAGGCTTGCTGTAAGAACCAATCTTTATTTCCACAAACCCTATGTATTTTAAGGGGTACATGACACTATGGCGATGAGCTTTCCTTGCCTTGATTGCGAGTTGGGTATGGTAGCAGTAAATGCTGTTCACCTAAAATTGCTGCCAAAAATCTCCTAAAGACACCCCACGTTATTCCATGCATATATTGCAGAATAAAATAATGGAAAAATATTTTCAGAATTGCTATAGTAAGGTTTTAATATTATAGTGGAAATCCAGAAATATTGCTATTAGACCAACTTCAAATGTCAGTCCTAAAACAAGCACAGAAGTTCTGTAAGACCGGCCAGAAAAGCTGTTTGAAGACTCGTGGAGCCGTGTGCTTCATGGCAGCTTTCTGTCAGATTTCCTGGGCTGGGAATCATCCAGGAAGTAGGACCTTCTTCAGTTTAATGGCTTTCACAGGCTTAAAGGCTTACAAAGTGTCATATCTTGAATTTATTACTGGAAAGACCATATATTTCCTTTATATAATGTAGAGTAAGGAAAAACAAATTTCGTATTTTGAACAAAAGTAGAGGACACTTTTCTGTTTAAAGCTTTCTAATCCATTTTCAAATGTACCCATACATCTTAGCACAATTACTTATTTGGCAGAGATTTTAGGTTTTGGTGTTGTTTCTGATGTGCCCCCAGGCTCACACCCCAGCATGGCTTGTTCCCGCATTGAAGTAACCAGGTTGTACCCTGGCTTTCCCCAGCTTGAAACTCAGTCATTCGGAGGGGGAGGAGTCATTCGGAGTGGGGAGGAAGGGTCACGGCGATCCTGCACAGCACACGTGTCCCTGGGATACACTCGGGAGTCGGGCGGTGTGTACAGACATGGGGACGCATCCCCGTTCCTGCAGGCACACTGCCCTGTTAACACTCACACGTGTGTCCGGGCCGGTACAGAAAGCCAGCCCTCCTTGGAGAAGCTCCCCAAGGCACCCACACCATGTCCCACAGCATTACAGCTGTTTTGGTCTGATGCTACAAGAACTTTGACTCGAGGATCTGGGGTTTCCAGTACACATTAATACCCAGGACTGTAGACAATAATAATCACAGAATCATCTAGGTTCAAAGAGACCTTTAAGATCATCGAGTCCAACCATCAACCCCGCACTGCCCAAGCCACCACCAAACCATGTCCCTCAGCACCACGTCTACCCAGCTTTTAAATCCCTCCAGGGATGGTGATTCTACCACTGCCCTGGGCAGCCTGTTCCGACGCTTGACAACGCCTTGCGTGAAGAAATTTTTCCTAATATCCGATCCAATAATAATCAATATCAAACTAAAAGCAGCGCTCTGGAGAGCTCTGCTTCTCAAAATACTACGCAGTTCAACCGTAAAACTAATCCCCACACAAAATTACGCTGCTGATTTGCAGCTGTGTAACACAGCCTCACATTTCTGTAAGGAAATGTTAAAATCTCCTTATATACAGATATACCAATATCAATCAGTGCAGCCAGAAGTGGGTGGATATAAAATTAAAGCCACCCGGATTATTGAGCTCAGCCTTTACGAGGCACATAAAGAAGCCAAGGGAGTTTTATCACTCTGTCAAATAACTCTTCCCATGGTGGCTGCAGAGCTCCTGGCCCTGCTGGCACCGCACAGCCCCATGGCAACCCCCAGTTTGGCTAAAATCACAGAATCCCAGGATGACAGGTGTTGGAAGGGACCTCTGGAGCTCATCCAGTCCAACTCCCTGCCAGAGCAGGGTGTAGTAATAATTCCTAAATTGGCCAGAAAGTATAAAAGTATACCATTGTTCATACATTAAAGAAAAGCATAAAATCGAGAAGATTCTGTGAGAAGCTTCTGAGGTGGGAAATAGCCACAGCTGGCACGTACGGAAGGTAACATTTACAATTCCCAAGACTAAACTACACGGGGGATGGAACGGAATGCTCGGTTCCGTGGCCTTGCCTTGTGTAGACAGCGGGAATAAGAAGGCACCAGGACTAGATAACGCGGCTCACTCTGGACCCAAAGCCAACACTCTGTCAAATGTTGATTAATTGCTGTCCTTTGTGTGAACTTTGCTCATTATAATGTCATTTTAATGCATTTCAATACCAAACCACACCTCCATCCCGAAGGCTACCCGCCTCCAAGGTGCGACCACTCCTCTTTGAGTCTGCGCCCTGAATTTTTCGTAAGCTTTACCTTTAAACCCAGGCGAGAAAATTTCACACCAACCACAATAAAGGTATGTATGACTAAAGTCACCCAAACTCCACCCTGAAGGTAAAAACCAGTATAAAAATGGCCCGAGAAAGGGGGGATATAGGGGAAGACACCATCGCGTACAAGTCAGGGAGGACTCCATCACAGACTGCCTTTGACTCCTGGGACCAGTCGATGGGCTGAGCCTTTCTTCCCCCCGCATCGGGACGCCTTTGGGTGAGACTTAAACTATACCAAGCGCTTCCTCGGGAAACTTAGAATTCTCTCTGGGGAATCTCTTTTCCACATTCATAGCCAGGCTGTATCATTTATAACTTTGTCGCGCGTTCTGTAACTAGTATTACCTTTACTTGCACGCGCTTTGCAGACAGTGTACTTATCACCGGCAATCCTAAGAACCTGTAAATCTGTTGCTCTAATAAACTGCACTGTTTAAGTAGCTAGTCGCTCTGGTTTCTCACTGAACGCGACCACAGACTCGAGGGTGGCCGTGCTAGTTCGCGGGCACGACTGGACTAAAGGTGTATTCCACTATTCAGTGTATCCAAATCGTACTAGTTTAATACCCGTTAAACACGATTGGACTGATAGTGGCGAATTGGGCATCACTCGGAATTTAAACCTAGCCGCACCTAGCCTCCCACTCCGGTGAGGAGTGTTAGAACGCAAGGGGGGTTATTTTCTGCCAAAACTGCTCTGCCCCTTTCACGCAACAGTATTAGTGGCATAGTCAGCAGGATTGTCATGAATAAGCTGCTGCAAAACTACGATTGTGCCCCTTCCCAAGCTGGTCCCCCAGAACAGTTGGACAGGAACGCGTCCAGGCGGGTTTGGAATCTCTCCAGAGCAGGAGACTCCAGGCACCACTGGGAAGAGCCTGGCCCCATGCTGACAGGGACCATCCTGCCCCATGACGAGCGGCTGGGTGGACATCCCTGCACACAGCCATTGCCCCTGCTGTGGTAGCAGACGCCTGGATGATGGTCCGGGGCCACGGTTGTGCCGGGAGTGAGAGCGGGAGGCTGGCGAGCATCCTGCCCGCTGCTAAACCGCCCCGGGGAAAAAAAATCTGACACACTTGTTGGGGGGGTCCCCCACAACCTACACCAGAGACCATGCCCTTTTCCATAGCAGTACTTGCAGGGGGAACAGCAGAGGCAGAAGTGCCAGCGTGCTGGGTTTTAGCTGAGCCTTTACACAATTGTGAGCAGATTTGCCACTCTTTTCCTGGATCGCAGGTCTGAAGTTGGTTGAATTTGACATTTCCAGACATAACCACACTATATATATATATATTTATAATTCACTTTTTTAAAAAATATATATATCCACATGCCTGTTGCTCCTGAATCTGTGCAGAGCTGGCAGGTGATTAAAGCAATCATCCATGTGCTTAGGCTTCGCAGGGAGAGCCGAAGGAGAAGTAAGTGGGCACAGCCAGAGAGATCAGTGTTTTGCAGCCTGTCATCGCTTCCCACGCTCCCTGCTTCTCACTGCCGCGGCGAAAAGGAAAACAGCGAGAAGAGAGGAGTCCTCCGTCGCCCGAGTCCTCCAGGAAGACCCTCCTCACACCATCGTTTCAGAAGCAGTTTTCACATCATCAAGTATATTTCCAGAATGAGCATTTCTTAAATTTGCACGCAGATATATTTTATAGTGTTACACATACAGTAAATAGGCAGATACACTTGAGACAATACTCTTAAAAATAATTTTGAAAGTAGAGTTATGCATATACATTCCAGATTTTGAAAGGTGAGTCTCGTGGTGCTGAGCATGAGGCCCCAAAGGAGAAGCCAGGCATTGGGAGAGAAGGCGGCACCGTGCCTCCTCCACAGAGTCGCTCTGATCCCCAGGGATATCCCTGCCTGACCAGGGCCTTCATCCACGGGGTCAGGTTTTCCTGGATAACTGGCCCAGACCAAACCAGCTGAAATACATTGGAGGGTGAGGAAAGTGAGAGGGTAGATCAGAAAGGTAATAGGGACAAAATACAAAGGAAGGGGCTGTAATAAAATATGCAAGCAAATAAAAATAGATTTTACATCAGTAAGTAGTTACATCAGGTTTTTTACATCATTTAGTATATTTTACATTAGTAAGGGTAGGTAGCTAGAGGACAGAGTCACATGCTGCCCAGGCACTATATTTAATCCCTGGTGTGCCCCTCTCCACACCAATACTGGACCCTTTCTTAATTTGAGAAGAGCTAATTTCACATTATCGCTTCTTTTGTTTTAAGAAGATGTTTTTCCTTGCTGCATTTGCAATGCCTGGCATGTGGGCTTGTACAAGGCTCCAGCATGTCCGGGGCGGCTGCCCTGGCAGTGTCCGGTCCCCAGGGATGCTCAGGACACATGGCCGCAGCCCCGCGCTCTGGGCAGCCCCCGGCTCGGCATCGTCCTGCCCCTTTGCCACCGTCCCGCCCCAGCCCGGCACCAGCGGCTGCCTCTCATCCAGGATCCATCAGCGACATCTGCACCAGACAGCTGGAGAAGTTAAACAGATAATTACCTCAGCATGCATCATGGTGCTTTTGTTATTAAGGTATTGATTAATTGTATTTAAAGTATACCAAATGACATTGAAAACTTCAACGGCTATGCTACCAGCACAAACCAAAAATAAACTATAGCCCCGACTAAATCACCCATATGCCTGTTCTTTGCATGCGATGTAGAGTTTAGACTGCAAAAATTGCTTTACTTTTTAAAAAAATTGTTGTTCTAATGTTACTTTGTAATACTGAATTAGAGACACTGGAATAAGAGTTTCATTTTCTGAATCGCAGCACTACTAAGGCACGTGGTTTCTTTACAAAATACGCACTTCTGAGGCTTTGATCTCTCCTGCTGCGTGCACAACATGGAGCGGAGCCAGCTGAGGCTGATGGAGTAAAATCCTGCCCCATACAAATGTGACCACGAAGGTCTCCAGCCCCTGACTCCTGCTCCACAGTGGCTGTCCCTGCCCTGCGGGCACAGCCTGGGACACACACACACACGTTTGGCATCACTGCATTGCCCAGCAATATTCCAAACTATCATTTCCCACGTTGGATTTGAAACTTGAAATTTTTCACTCCTGTCCTGTTATTTCCATTACCAGCCCTTACGAGGTTTTCCTTCCCTGCTTGCTCACGGACAGCATCCCAGTCCCAGTCCTTCCCTGAGAACAGCGGAGTCTCCCCATCTCCTGTCGCGGGTGGACGAGGGCTGAAGGAGACAGACGCGCTGCCTATCGCCCACCTGGGCCTGCAGCTCTCCAGCCCTCAGCTCGGTCCTACGGGAGAGTTACGGTTATCCGGTGAGCAACCTTTCCCCGGTCGCTGCTGAAGAGAGATTGAGTGTTACACAACAATAAAAGCACTTTCAGGGTAATGCCCTGTCACCTCCCTCTGCTCCGGTACCTTCTCTGGCTGGGCAGGTGATGGTTCCCGGCTCCGAATTCCCACCGGCAGCTCTGTGGCAGCATCACACAGAAGACTGTTGAAGCCATTCCACTGATCTCAGAGATGATTTACGGCAAAATTACAATAACCCGTCACTACAATCCTGAGGTTTGCTGGGGAAGAACAGGCAAAGGCACGGCTTCAGCAGCTTGTGGAGAAGGGGGAAGGTGAGGTATGGCTTTGACTCACTCCATGAGAAGGGCAGCCGGTAATGGGCTGGATGCAAAACATCAAACTTTCCAGGCTTTTCAAAGTATTGCAGTTTTTAAAGTATTACTGTGCCTGCGCTGAGCAATAGCTCTTTGAAAAAATCCGCTGTTCAGGGAAAGTCCTCCGGTGCATTCTTCCAGGAATTCCATTATTTCTGAGATTCAAAACTAGTAGTTTTGATATGGTCACTTAAGGCGTGAGAGTTTAAAGATGCTGGCAGGCATTTTGCCCAACAACCCATTGAATGCCACCTTATCCCATTTCATTCATTAACTGTTGCAAATTTTAGGTACCTCTGTCTTAAATCTTCTCAGGGTGAGCTCATTGAAATTCTTTCCAAAAAGCCACAAGGAGCAAAGACTTCGGCTTCATCTCGGGTGGAAGTTGGTGACAAAACAGACCGGGTCGTTTCTCTCCTTTCTCTGCTGAGGAACACGTTGTTTACCAAGGGCAGCAGAGATCCCAGGCGCACCAGCCACTTGTCTTCACTGTTGTTGAAGCTCAGCATTGTCACCAGTGATAAGAATGCTCTCTTATCACCTAAAATGCAATCCAGTGCTACAACGGATCTCTGATAACTTCTCCAGCACCCGCTCAGCACCCAGAGGAATGGCTCACACTACCTGCTCAAGCAGTGTAACCTCGGAGATGCAGGTCTGCAATAAGAATCTGAATATCATCTTTTCTGGTTGGCTTTATTTCCCCGCCCTCCCCTTTACCATTTGATGTTGTTGTTAGTACACCAGAAGGATTAACTCATTATAAATGCAGGGCCTTGGGGACCATTATGAATTTAAAACATCTAAAACAAAGTGAATGAGTCCTTCAGAGCTCGTCTTCAAATCGGCATAACGCCATTAATAATTAAACTGCACCGTGACCTAAATAAATCATAGGATCATACTTCATTTGAATACTACTTGTCACACATCAGGTTTGTCTGATACTCTATAGGGGTTGAGCGCTCAGCCAGACAGGAGCAGGCTTTCAGGTGCAATTAAATCAATCTGCACATCGTTAAACAAGGAACATCCTCGAGCAACCAGTCCGTCACCATCACTGAGACCAGTGTGGCTCACACCCTCACAAGACAGCTGGTAAAACCTGGGGTTATTTGGCCAGGAGATGAAAACCAAATGCTTTTCAATAGACCTTTTCTTTTTTATGAGGAGTCCATGGTGTGTTTGGTGCTTTGGTAATAAATATAATTGCTGTGCCCTCTTTTACCAGAGCTCATCTCGGGCATGGCTATGCGGCCGAGTGAGCCCACTGTTGGGTACCTTCTTCCAGCAATCCTAGCGAGGGCCGCAGTGAAGTGTGTCTTTGCTGACACAAGCCAGGCATTGCTTGTCTTATATCAGAATTGGAAAACGTCTATAGTAATGACTCAAACTGCGTGTGCCCCAGGAGGAGGAGGAGGCGGCGGAGGAGGAGGGCAGAGTCAGCCCCACGCCATGGGTGGGTGGCCGCGGGTGCAGGGACAGGCAGGCAGGGGAAAGGCAGCTCTGGGGGAGAACGGAGCCATTGCACAGCCTGGCATCATGGGCCTGAAACAAATCGTTTCGGATTCAAAACCATTTTAGGTGTCATTTCTCCACAGTGCCCATTACTCGGCCCTGTGCTTCGAGACAGTGTCAAATGCAATACAGAGCAGCAACAAAAATAAGGCAAGTTCCTGAAATCAACAAAAGAGCTGGTTCTCATAGCAATTTGCCATTAAGAGAGAAAGCATGAAACAGCAGAAAATCGTGAGGCAGACTCTTCTCATGGAATTTTCAGCTCAAGAGCTTCAGAGCATGTGGATAACTACGTGAGCTTTTTGGGTCCTGTATGAAAAACAAATCAAAGCTTGGAGAATCACAGAATCACAGAATGACAGGGGTTGGAAGGGACCTCTGGGGAGATCATCTAGTCCAGCCCCTCTGCCAAAAGAAGCTGCTGGTTGAGTTATTATTGCAGAGCCATTCCTTATTGGAATGTGTTTTCAAGTTCCTGACACTCGCTCCCTGTCAGCAGGGATGGGGCTGTCCTTCACCCCAAGCCAAGGCCACCTCTGAGCCGACATGTGTGTTGTCCTACGCGGGGATCGGCCTTGAATGTGCTACCCATTTGAGAGGCTGAGGAGGAATTCCTCGTCTAACTCAGGAGCTTAATTTCAGAGAATTAAAAAGGAATTTTCATTGATTAAAAAGAAGAGGGAAGGGATATGAAGTGTAATTAATATCGCAGCTGAAGGCTGGCAATAGAATCATAGAATTGTTGAGGTTGGAAGAGACCTTTAAGATCACCAAGTCCAACCGTTAACCCATCAATGCCAAGTTACCACCAAATCATGTCCCTCAGCACCACGTCTGCCTGGCTTTTAAATACCTCCGGGGATGGTGACTCCACCACTGCCCTGGGCAGCCTGTTCCAATGCTCAACAACCAACCCTTTTGGTGAAGAAATTTTTCCTAATAGCCAATCTAAACCTCCCCAGGCTGGAGGGGCACGGCTGGGAGGAGCGGGGAAGGAGAAGGTGTGTCAGAGCATTCTAAGTGAAGCCATGGGTTCATACTTTTGCACATTGGTAACAGAAATCTTATAAACCCCGTTACCTCTAAAGACCAATCACCCTCGTGGTCACCAACGGCAGGAGAACCAGCCCAGTGGCTTCTTCCATCAGCGCTGGCCGTGTCTGCAGCACGGGTGGGCAAGGGCTGCCGGTAACCCCAGGCCTGGGATGGGCTGGTCCAGCTCCCCGTTAGTGTGTTTCCCGGCAAAAAACCAACACCCCTTGTAGGATACTCTGCTGGGGGGTGGAACTCTGCTAGCGAGGCACCACTGCAAAACCTTCTCTGAAAGATCCCAATTTTTTTAAAGGCAAGAGAGAAATAGACACTAAAGTGGATAAAATTAAAAAAGGAATTAAAAAAAAAAATCAGATTCCTTACACTCGGTTACGGTTTTGATTGAGCATACCCTAAACGGGGTTACATCCTCAACTCCTAGAGATTAATTCACCAAGGCAGGGTATTTTTCACTCCCAAGATAAATAACCCATATGGACCGAATCAGTAACTGATTTTTTTTTTTTTAATTCCTCATATTTCCCGGGGTAAAAACAACATTTTCTTCCGTGTTCTTATAGTCTTTCTATGGGATTGCTGAAAATTTTATTTAGTAGGAATATAATCAGGATCTGTCAAGGTATTTATGCACTTGACACTTCTATAATTAACTGAATTTAAGCACAGAAAGGTCTAACTTCACAGTTGTATTAAGTGACTTGTTCATTAGCAAAGAAAAAAATAATCCTGTTATTCTTGTGCCTTCTCCTACGTGTGGTTCCAGCACTCTGCGTACAGAGATTTGAGATAGATACGTGCTACATTGAGGTAAGCTTCTAAATGTAAGTTATTGTCCTTACCAGAACTGGGGCGCTGTTTGAAAATTTAGCCAGAAGTATGTTTGCATAAAAACCTGCTCTAACTTTAATGAAGTTCTGTGCTTCGTATATCTACTTTCTGTGGCTGCTTTAGTCAGGGAGTTTCCTTCTGGATATTTGAAGAAGCAAATCCCTGTGACATATTTTTAGGAATAAGTTTCAGAGCATATACTAAAGCAGAAGAGTCTTTGCAATGAAACCTCATTGTAAGACCAATAATGCAACTATTAATCAGAAGCCTGGGACAACCCAGCCCATGCCACAAAATAATCCAACAAATTATTTAATCAAAGACACAGCCAGAGGAACCCCCCGTGTTCAGAAGTAGCAGATATCCCTTCACTTGATGTAGTTCGCATTGAACCACAGGGTTACCTGTGCCACTGAGCCCTCCTGCTTCCCCAGAACAAACAGTAGAGCCAAAAAGGGCAGGAAATTCTCCTTAAAACCAAAAATATCTCTTCCTTATCTCAGTGGGAACACGACACAGTCCTTCATCTGCTAGAAAGAAATCCTGGTGTTTCTGAAGGACATAGACTGACTGCCCTAAAAAGTTCGTTTTCCTTTCAGGTAAAACTTATTTTTAGGATAAGTGTTGGTGGTAGGCATGAAACTTAATTCTTTTAAGTTCAGAACAAAGTATTTTAAAAACCTTGTCACAAATATTATTTCACTAATTTTAAGATAATAGTCTGAAATTAATGCACGTGTGCTTAAAAACTGCAAACAAAAATTGACAAATAGAAGAATTAAAAGCTAAATTTACAATGCAACATTAGCAAAATCTGCTAGCATGAAGCACAGTTTCCTTTGTCATTCCCAGGCTATAAAAATGATCTAAGTAAATGTGGCCCAAGAGAACAGTTTTGAGGCCTCCTGCCCTCCCACTCTCCTGATGGTTATGATCAATCACATATCATACTTCTCTTTAGGTGCAGCATCTGCATCTTCTGTAAGTTTTTCATAATAGCTGGTGTCAGATATATCTCATTTACATCATTTAGAGAAAGCGAGGGAGAGCCTAAGTGGCAGCCGCACATCTCTGATTGCGGTGGCTGTTGCTTCTTTGGTGATGAGACATCATATAATCCTCTGCACTCATTGTTCTTTTGAAATACATTAAAAACGCATTACTCAAGTCCAGCTCTCCAGGAAAAAGTGATTATTAGAAAAGCATAAATCTACAGACAGCACAATACCAGCTGACGTGCCCCCCGATAAACAGACCTTGCTTTAATGGGTTGGTTTGCTGGTTTAGCCCTGCGCTGGGCTGGGGATCTGTGCTGGGGGACAGAGGACCTGTGGGGAAGAAGCATGCGCGGTCCCACTGGTGCCAGCAGGAGCAGAGTCTCCTGTGGAGGCTTAGTCCTGGGGGAAAGAAATATTTTTCAAGAAACAAATTAGCCCCAGGAGGGCTTACCTTGATGAAGTTACACACGTCACCATCTCTGCTCCCAGCCAAAAGCAAATAGACTTTCTTGGAGCGCACCCCACGTCTCTCGGGTCCCAGCAAACAGTTTGGGACACGGACTGAGCTTTTTGCTTCCGAGCAAGAAGGCGGCCGGCCAAAGAGGGGCTGGCCGGGGCCAGCACCCATCCTTGCACCAGCACAGGAGCCCCAGCCTGGGGTGGGCACCCCAAGGAGCAAAAGGAACCTCAGAAAAGGAACATGGTGTTTGATCATAGAACCATAGAATTGTCCAGGTTGGAAGGGGCCTTTCAGATCATTGAGTTCAACCATCAGCCTCACACTGACAAACCCACCACTGCCCCATGTCCCTCAGCACCACATCTGCCTGGCGTTTAAATCCCTCCAGGGATGGTGCCTCAACCACTGCCCTGGGCAGCCTGGTCCAATGCTTAATAACCCTTTCAGTGTAGAAATCTTTCCTAATATCCATCCTAAACCTCCCCTGGCACAACTTGAGGCCGTTTCCTTTTGTCCTTCCTCTTCATGAGGCATTCTGCAGCTGAAGGACTTTTTTTTTTTCTTCTTCTTCTTTCTTGTGCTTCTTTGAGCACCCAACAGACTGAAACGCACAAATGATTATCTTTGAAGCGGGAAGGAAAGAAAAAAAAAAGAAGAAACCCAAACCTTTGAGCAGTCTTTGCATGGAGGACATAATGTCCAGAAAAGGTCATGCATGAAGGCCTGGGATCCAATGACTTAAAATCAATGACTTATAAACATTTTCAGCAAAAATAATGTAGAGAGGAGTTAGCAGATGACCACTGTTAAGGCTTGGTGATGACCCTGAGGCTGACCGAAGGCAAAGGCAGGTGAGGAAGGGCCCTGGGTGCAGCCAGCCCGGCTCAGCCCCCGTGGTGTCCCACCACCCCAGTCCCTGCCGTACACGTTGCAATGACCATTATAGGTGTCACTGTCAGGATGGAAAATCTCTGGGGGAAAAAAACAAGCCCAAAGTTTGGAGAAGTTCCTCTTACGGGCCTGCATAAGGACAGCAGGGGTGGGACTGAAAGAGAAAAGAAACTGTAGAATTAAGGCAAGACTTTGACTGTTGGGTGCTGTGCTTTGGCTGTTGGGTGCTGTGCTCTGAGTGGGGTCCACGCAGCTGCCGCGGTGAACGTACGTGCAATGAAAAGCCTCCGTACATCCCCCACCTTCGTTATATTTGCTATTAATAGTATGTGAGGCTACACTTTGACTTTCAAACATTTCAGGCACAAATAATAGAAAATTTCCAATTAAAAAGGATAATCTCCTGTCAGAAAGAGAACAGTAAGCACAGTGAATAATTTAAAAGCTTTGGGGATATAAAGATTTATTATATTTCCCAACAAGCCAGGAGCTTTGATTAATGGTTAAAAATAGAAAATAAGGATGAAATTAAGTTGTAAAAGATCCCCCCAAATGATCATTCTTATGCTGTTAATATAGTTTGAAATGTTTTCATTGTATGAAACAACCTGCCTGTCTCATTTTTCCTATTAAAACAGATTGATCATAATTCATTTTTGAATAAACTCATTTGGAATTAATTTCCAAATTCAGGACAAAAATTACAAAACCAGCAGGGTTTTTTAATATCAAATGCTGCATTTTAAAATCTTAAAAAATTTGAAATGGAAGTTTTCTGGTCATAAAAAAAAATCTCTTCTTGTAGATTTGGCCTTACCAAATTTCCCCCCGCGGCACTGAACTCCCCACTGAGCAGAAGCACCTCAGCATGGAGGGCACCGTGCGGGCTGTTGCAGAGCTGCCACCCACACCGAGCACAAGGAATATGTTCATGGATAGCAACTTGTGCTACTTAACTTATAAATAAAGGCAAAATCGGCAAAACCAAAATCACCGCCTTTATTTTAATCTATTACGGGGCCAAAGGCATCTATAGAAACTGTCAGTCCCTTTGTTAGAGTTTTCATACATGGTCTACTCATTTGCTGGCAACTCTGTGGTCTTTTTCAAAACAAAGATATGCCTGAGCGCTTCAGCCTGTTTTTCCTTAGCAATGCTCTGGTTATATCTACTATCATTAGTCAATAATGCTTTTTACCAAATACAAATACTTTGTAAAACGCAATTAACGCTCCAGTGCTACGTACAGCATTAGGACTGTTGGATCCTGTAGCAGTATATACTAAATAGCAGTATGGCTTACGGCATACAGGCAGCACAGTGGTGCAATTCCAGCTAAGCATGAAGAAGACCCCACATGGGTTAGGACACGTTCACCAGACCCCTGGGTTAGGGCTAGGTTTCCCACCTAAGCTGTCGCAGCTCATCAGCACGGCAGTGCTCGGCTCGTGTTCTTGTAGAAAGTCCTTCCTCAGCGGGTCAGGAGACACATCAGCTCAGTGCTACTGAATAAAAAAATAAGCTTTTCTCACCACAGACGTGTTTCTCACTTCTAACACATCCTTAAGGTGCTATGACAGAAAATACCAAAGTCCTTTTTGTTTAAAGGCAATTTTACATGTGTTGCTATCTGTGTGACTTGATTAGGAATTAGACCTGAGGGTGCTTGGAAAAAAAAAAACCAACCCTCTTGACAACTAACCTCAGTTTTTGTTAGAAAGTTAAAAAACAGCCAAACCGCAAAATCCCAGCAAGTACTGCCTAACATCAGCAGGAGAATTAAATGGTGCAGAAAAGTTGAGGGCAGCAAGAGACCAACAGACGGTTGTGGAAAATGATGCTCAAGAGAGCAGTGGGAGGAAACCTCCATCCTCCTTCTGCCCGCTCTTTGCGTGCCAGCATCAAGCCCCATGTCCTGCCTGCAGGTCCCGCATCCCTCCGGCTCAGCGCCCAAAGGGAGCTGCCACCATCACACCATCCATGCACAGCAGCCTTTCCATGTACACATCCATCGGCACCACTTCTACAAAGGTCCGCGAACCTCTGAGCTGGCACCTCTTTCTTTTTAGCTGCTTTGATAATTTACACGGGACACCCCAGGAGGGGGGATATCACCTGGTAGAGCCAAGTGAGACAGCTCCTCCCGAGGGCCAGCACCAAGCCCTGAGCCATCAGGCGGCAGCATGCCACCGGGAGCCCCGATTTCTTGGGACTGTCGGGGTGCAGGACTGCTCCTCTCGGCTCCACCGAGGCCATCCTTCTCGCAGGGTACATACACGTCTCTTCATTTAGACGCTTTAACTTCTAAACTTCCTCAGCCCTTAATGAAGAGGAGAGACTTCTGGAGAGACTGGTGGAGGGGAGGTGGAGACACTTCTGACTGTTTCCCTCAGCTGCTGGCACGTGTTCCCAGCGGAGGCTCTCCCAGGATCGGGGATGTTGCTTCTTCCCAGCTGCTGTCAAGAGTGGTTTTCTCTCCGGTGACATTCACCCAATATCACACAGTGGAGCTCTCACTCAGAAACATGTTACTCCTGACATAGGGCCCATTTTAAGATGTGAGCATCCTCTCCCTCCTCCTCCCCTGCGGCTGGGTGGCCCTGCCGTGCCGTGCCGGTCCCCAGCTCTCTGCTCATGCCTGAGCTGCCAAGTCCTCCCCAGCCATCACGTGCCCCGGGGAAATGTCCCAGTGACCTTCTGCAGGGCTCAGTTATAGACTGGGCATCCCTGGGGAATTCAGTGTGATTTTCAACATAGTTTATCGCACTGCCTTGCGTTGCTTCCGTGCATGTAATGGTCATCTTAAAGAAAGAATTCCTTTAGTTATCGACAGAGGAGAGCCGTCCACCTCACCACAGGCAGAATGAGCAGGTGTTTAAAGAACCACTGTCTCTGCAATAAGGGTTACAGAGTGAGTGTTCACTAGAGAAAAGTCTTGCGTTATTGGAAAGCAAAGTCCATACTTAGGTGCCATTTAATTAAGGCAGCCAAAGGACAAAAGGCATACCTGAGCAGAGAAGATGGATGTAGCTCTTCCAGTTTGGGGAGCGATGCTACAAGCACAGCACTTCCATTTTTACAATATTTTCTACACATATTTTTCATTAGCGTTGGCTGGGTGCCAGTTCCCAAGGATTTGCAATTTTGCAATAATTGGATATGTGATTCTGGGAGCGATAGGACTTAAAATTCATAGGTCTTGCCTAAACACATACACACATAGATTGTGCTATCTATTTGGGCTTAATCAAATGAGATAATACTGCTATTCACTAAGAAAATTGTGTGTGTTATCTTACTGTAGCATGTAGTTTTGTTGCAATGACACACTTAAACAACAGTATTAAAGAAACAGGGAAAACTTAATAGAGCTGAACTTGCACATCAGAAGATAAAATGGGTGTCTTTTGGTTAGAGCCCCAGAAGGCATTACACTTTCTCCTAGCAGGGTTCCCTTCTCCCTCCTCTTGATTTTTCTTGATTTTTGCATGTTTCAGCTGCTGAGGATGCAGACGCCGAGTTGATGCTTGCCCAGCACCTCGCAGCCCAGGAGCTGATGGCTGCTGCAGGCGAGGGGGCTGCAGGAGGAACAGTCCCACGTGGCGATGCTGCTGCTGCTGCATCCTGCGTGGTGCCCGGTGCTCCCCTGGGCTGCCCGCGGCTCTCGGGCTGCGGAGCAGCACTGCCTGTTCCCTCAGTCCCACTGCGGTGCCAGGCAGCCTGAGTCACGCAGGTATGAATAAGCATCCCCGCTCTGCCACCGCTAGCTGAAGCTCCAAAGCTGTTGAGATTCGTCTAGCATTAGTCATCTCTTATTCATAAAAAAGAAAAAAAAAAAAAAGTACTGCACCGTCACTGCCGCATCTCTGCCCTCTCCCCCAGGTCCCTGTGAAGGGAGCGCAGGTTCTGCTGCCCCTTCCACCCGCAACACCGTTCAGTCAGCCACTAACCATGGTATATCCTACAGACCCTCTGGTTTTGGTCATATTTTGGGTGTCCCAGCTACTGATTTGCCTCCATCACAAAACTGCTCCTGGAAAGTCTCGGGCTGTGGGAACATCCCGCCTACCTCTGTCCCTGCAGACCAAACCAGGGCAGACCTCACTCCACCGCAGCAGGGGCAAAACCTGGGGTTCACGCAGCTCTAAACCCTAGAACCAAGCCAGCCACAAGCCACCCACCAGCCCCGGGAAAGATCTGTGGCTCTCCCGGACACCTGATGTGCAGGAGCGGGACACCAGCCTGTGCCACCCACCCCACCAGGACCCCAGAGGGGTGGGCAAGAGGAACCTCACAACATCTCCTCCGCCCCATGTCCAGCTCAGGGCACAGCACATGCCCAAGGTGCAAATCTGATGGCAAAAAGTCTGGAGGCTCCATCCCTCCTCACACCAAAGGTCTGAGCAGAACGAAGCCACGCAAAGCAGAACTGACCACCCAGTGGAAAATGTCCTGCCTTATTCAGCTGGTGACTTCTTGTTCTTTTAAATGCACAGCAGTGTTAAACACTCCCACTGTGTTTTCCTTCCCTCTCGTTCGCCGTGAGCAGGGTGACAGGTGGCACGGAGCCACCCCGCGCTGGGAGACTTGCTCGTTTTCCGCTTTTCAAGAGCTTTGTTTTCATGAATACACACTCACAGAAGGATTCTGGTTTCAACATTCAGAACACACTTGTAAGAGCTGCAAAGTATCACTGGTGATTAATCTTTGTACACTCTAAATAGAGGAATTTCGCTTCATCACGCCTCTCTCTCCTATGTCCCCTATTATCTCCTGTGTCACCGCGGTGTCGCAGTGCTTCCTGGGGGTGTACAAATCACGGCGTTCAGTCCTTGAGCAAAGACCCAGAGGTCCACGTGAAATAGCTCCGCACTTTGCCGTATGTTTGTTTTTTGGCTGCGGGCGAGCCCGGGGGTCGCTGCTCCCCTCGCAATTAGTCGGCACTCTCAGCTGCTAATCCCCACTCCGCAAAATGGGTGGCTTTTCCCAATTGCTGTGTTCCTTAGCCAAGAGCCTCCTTACCTGGTGTTGAAGAAGGCTCTTGCAGAGCCTGCTGCCAGGCCGGGCTGTCCCTCTGCTCCTCTAGCCAAGTAAGTGCCCGACTGACAGCCACGGAGCACCAACGCCTGCCCAAAACCAGAGCAATTCACTGGTGTTTAGTAATGACTGACGAACCACTACCCTCCTGCCTGAGGATGGGTATAAACTTCCTCACAATTAGTTATTATGGGTGCAACTAATTTTTACTGGCTGATCTGCTTAGAATCCAAAATTCATATTCACATACTCAAAGTCTTTATGGGCAAGAAAGCTTTTTTAATTTATTTTTTTTTTTCATTGGGAATTGTTTTTCTCTGTGCAGCAGCAAATAAAGGACATGCAGGATGCATTTTGCACATGGAATCATAGACTGGTTTGGGTTGGAAAGGACCTTGAAGATCATCTAGTTCCAACACCCCTGTCATGGGCAGAGAGACAAAAAGGAATACAGACCCATCGTATCCAGGAATCCCATTAATACACATTTCCTCTTTCCTCTACACATACACGTGCTCATAGCCCTACCTGTGATCCCAGCAGCTGCTGGATAAATGGGAGCCAGTCTGCGGGTGGCCTCTTGGGGCAGGATGGGAGCGGGAAGCTGGTGCTACGTCCCAGGGAGGTATGGAGGACCAGCCTCCGGTCTGCTATCAGAGAACATTGCTCGGAAAAGCTGCTAACACAGCCTGTTTTCTGCTCAAGTGAGCAAAATATCCTCATAGGAGAAGTTTGTTAGCTTGAAAACAGAAAATTTTTATGCATGATGTAATTCACTTGAAGCTTCACTGAGCTGAAATTGCCTGACCTTTTGATCTTTTTGCAAATAAATGAACAGCCCCAAGGAAGCTTGAAAGTGCTGCGCCCTCAGTGGAGGAGGACAGGGAGTCCAAAGGATCTGAGGAATTAAAGCTTTTTTTTTTTTCATTTTAAGGGATCAAGACTTGGGGAAAATACAGGTAGTATTATATATTTTAAATGTTCATTTTAAAAAAAAAAAAAACAAAACCAAACACAAAAAAAACAAAACGTATTTGTATAAAGTTTCAAAGAGGCGTTATCTTTACAAATATTGCCCTTAGGGCTTGCTCAGCTAGCTCCCAAGGCTTGCATCGTTGCCACCCAGAACCCTGCTTCTGCAAAATGCTGAGGATGTAGTTAAAGCCCTAAGAGGGAGCCAAGTCTTGATGGATAAGCTTTGAAAAGTCATTAAGGTAAGGTATAGAACGGTGGAGCTATTTTGAACCAAGAAGTACATGAGTGGCGTGGTCCCTAAACGAACTGTCAGTGAAGTGATAGAGAGCCCGGTGGGTTTTTCGATGGAGTAGCTACAGCAGCACATGCTGAACGATTGTGTGAATTGGCCATAATTGGTTGGATATGTCCCAAATGGCAAATCTCCTCTGTTCTGCAAGGTAGGCAATTCGTATGAACTTTGTTCAGCTATTAATCAAGACACCGGGGGGGGGG
>VYZM01011585.1:207866-308440 GCA_013398915.1 Dromas ardeola | reverse complement strand
AAAAAAAAAAAAAAGACATTATTCAGTTTAACGTGTAATTGTGAAATAACACCCCTGGTTCACACATACCTGTTAGTGCTTGAGCAACTGCAAGGTTTGCCAGTCCAATGTACACAGCAGAGATGAACTCACAGCACAAAACTTAAAATATTATTTTAAAAAGTCATTTTCTCATTCTTCAGTAGAACTTACCCCAGTTTGGGTTCTCTGTGTGCCAGGCAGGAGACCTTCATAACTTGCATAAATGATGTTAGAAGACCAAATCAGGAGCATAACACATTGGGTAACACTGGAAAGCTGAAGTGTCCAACCTAGAAAATTTTATTTTTTTTAATTAATTTGCACACTATGATATTTCTAAAATTTGTTGTTTAACCAAAAAATCTAACCATGCTAACACTCGTTAAAATGTTCCTGGCTACATAAAAGCTGAGCTACCTGGGAACACAGATACAATTGCTGCAGCCTGCTAAAAGTTGACTTTTTCATGCTGCTGCATCTTCCGCTTGCCAGCCTTATTTCTATGCTTAATTAAACAACCTTAAGAGTTATCCAGAAAAAGAAAGAGAAGCGGTTGAATTTAGAGTTACTAAGAAATTTTTTATAGTGTCCCTCTTTCTGCCTCAAAACGGTATTCAGGTGAGAAAAAAGTAAATAAGTAGAATATTTTTTTCGAATTCTACACATACCACCCTGTCAGCTGCAATTACATTACTTCAAACTGCATTCATTTTCTGCTTTTAAGTCTTCTATGGCAATGATTTTGTTGAAGTAGTTTGATTTTACGATATTATGCCAATACTACACTGGTAGAAATTTCAATCTCCTTACACAGAAAGATGTCCAAAAATACATTGACAACAAGCATAAGGAAATTTAAACTCTCAGTGTCTCTAGTTTATGTTATTTTTCTGTGGTTGTTTTTTTTTTTTTTTTTAAAACATCTTTAACAGCTTGCTGCTGCCTCTTTAATGCACAGTTTGCATTTCACAGGGAAGACAGCGGTATTTCCCGTGGTGATCCAAGACCCCAAGATGCCCAGACATGGAGAGATGGATCCAGGGCTGCTGCAGGCACCGGGAGAGCCGGCTCCGGGCTCCCAGCCCCTCCTGAGGAGGGACGGGAACAACAAAGACCTGCAGCACACAGCATCACCCTAACTCGGCAGATTAGTCAGCAGTGAATTCTGCTTAATCACTTCGCAAAAGATAAGTTAGAAAAAAATCCAATAAAACTTGTGTTAAGCTAATTCCATGTTGCAGTACAAACAAAGTCTGCAACAGCCTAATCCTCTTACACCAGGGAACAGGCTCCTAAAGTAGTTATTTAATAAGATTAAACACTGCAGGTCACAAAAATTAATTTATACAACTGTCATGGCTTAATAAACTACGTATCTACGGAATGGGCCAAACTTCTTCCCCGTGGAAGAGACAGAGCGAAGCACGAGCCCCATCCTGGGGGCTTATGTTGGACAATCTGCCAGACACTTGAAATTACCAGGTTTTAATGTGAACAGCAGCGTTCATTCCTCCAGTGCTTGTAAATCCCTCCTTTGGCCGAGCAGGGGGAAACTCCCCATGGAATCTCCGCGGGAGGCATCCCCTGCTGGGAAAGCTCTGCATGTTCTGCGAGGGAAAGGCAATCAGCTCCCCGATTTTATGTGCAAAATAGGAGCCTAATAGCGCTACACACTTACACAATTACAGCAATAAAGACGGTGTCCTAACCACCCTCACTTACATTCCTCCCGTAACGTGCCCTAGAGGGACCTGCGTTGGCACCTGCAGTTAGGAATTCAGAGCAGGTGCTATAAATACACCTTTCCCTCCCTGCCACAGTAAGATAAACTAGAGGAAAAAAAGGTTTAATCTGGAAAAATGCACGGCAGACAGGAAGGTCAAGGTCTGCTAGAAACCAGAAAAAAAAGGAAAAAAAAAAAAAAATCACAGTTTTGCTCATGTGATATACAGTCGTATTAAGAATAAAAAGCTCTATAGCTCGAAAAGCGCGGGGAAAGGGCAAAGCAGCGTGTTAAGGGCTGGAGGGCGGCTGGGGAGGAAGCAACAGCAGGAAACTGAGACGGAAAACACGGCCAGTGGTGGGGACAGCGAGACAGAAATAAGCTGTGTAGCGGTTGGGGCACGGCACACTGGGTTTCCTCTCCCAGAGAATTAAGGTTAAAAAGAAATAATAATAAAAAAAAAAATCTATCAGAAGTCAGAGAGAAACTGAGACTTGCAGAAGGGTTTCAGAAAAGCAAAACACTTCTAAAAGTCAGAACAAAATCTGCATTGGGTCACAGAAGCCCGTAATTCAGCAATGCAATGAACTCAGCTGGAATGGGGAAGATCCAGTTTTACATCCTTGCTCTGAAGCAAGAGGAGTCGCAGCTGGTTTGCTGCCCTTGATCACCAATAACAGGCCGTCATTTCCATCAGAAACTGTATGCTGAAACCTGAGTGTTTTAATGTAGTCGGGGCTGCACCACAGCCAGCGTGCTCCCATGAGAAGCTGTATCGGAGGATTTTTGGCGTATTTTGACCACGCACACACACCCCCCGCAGAAAAAACCCTGTTCCTGGGAAAGCTCCAAACCAAGCTTTGTACTGAGGCAGAAGTTGGATAGAAACGCCCAAACCTGGGGTCTGTGTGTTCCACCTGCGGCGCCGCCGGGCAGGGCAGGGGTGAAACCTCCGCCGGGACCGCGCAGCACCAAATCCGGGGAGTCACTGATGCTCAGTTCCCCCACGGGACTGGGGAGGGAGAGGGATCGCGATGTGCCCAGGTCCCTGGGTGGGGGTGGAGGCGTGACGTCCCTGCGGTCCCTCCCCGGGGGTGAGGAGGAAGAGAAGGAAGCAGCTCTCTGCTCCCCCAGGTTGGAGGCAGGCAGGGTCCCCTCTGCTCATTGGGACCCCAACAGCTCCAGTGCTCCCACATCGCGTGCAAAGACCATCGGGGTGAGGTATTCGGGATATATGGGAGCAGGCACAGCACTGAAACCTCTCCTTTTGATGAGAACGTTCACTTAAAATTGTTTTAAAAATTATCTCAAAATTCATTTTCAGGTGTACAGCTCCTGAACCCACTCCCATTTGCATTCATTTATCCAGAAACAGGAAATTAAAACCTTGGACTTCCCGAGGCTTTTTCTGTTCTTTTCCCAAGCCCTGCCTAAACTTGCTGCCGCCTTTCCCCAACTTACCAAATTTTGCTCCTGAGTGCCGAGGAGAGAGACAGGTACCGGGGAGGAGAGGATAAGGACACGCTTCTGCGCTCGTCTTCTCGCTTGTGAAAACTTCAGATACTTCTTCAAACTCTTTGAATTCAGAAAGAACAAGGCTGTTTCTTACATTAAAAAAAAAAAAAAAGAAGGAAGAAATATGAAAAAAAAATATAAAAAAATATACATTAAAAAAAAGCCCTGGCTATAAAAATGCTGTTTGTGTTTGGAGACGGAGGGAGGTTTCTGAATAGCCTGACAAGTTCTCCCCAGCCGCGATTGCGGAGCAGCCGGGCACTGCTGAGCCAGGCTGGGGAAGCAGCAGCCACACAACCGGCCCTGTTCTGGGTGCTGGTTTGTTCCATTTCTCACCACTGACGGGTTTTTTTGAAGCAATATTTCAACAAAAGAAAAAATACTTATATCACCTCAGGGAAAAGCAAGCCTGCGGTGAAATAAATATCTCTTTTGTATCAAAGCGATTCACAATTCCTTTGATAAATCTTATCACCGCGGAGTTTTTCTGCATTGAAACAACCCCGTGAAGGGCTGAAAGAATCATCTAAATGCATCTGAACAATTCTGTTTATTTTGTATTCAACAGTGCATCGCACAAGCCAACGTAGCATTTCCATTAGTCTTTAAAAATAGTATTAAAGGACATTTCAGTCTATTTAAATTATGTCTATTTTCATTTAAATTAGTTGCTAAATAACAAGTTCTATACCATCATTATGCTGTAGTATGCGACTGTGAGAAATACACTTCAAACAAAACAAATTAAGGAACCTGGAAATTGCAACAGCAGAGCAAGGACGTATTTTTTGGCAAAAATAAACAGAGAACAACGGCAAGTCGTCAAAAATATGATAATCAACCAGCCCATGTTTAGTGTGCAAAAGGAATGATACACACAGAAAACCTCATTTTACTCTTACGAGGTTTTTATTTATAAAATAATGCATAAAATTTGCAGTTTCCTTCTTTAACTGGAAGAGGACTAATTACTTTTTTTGGTGGCTTATTTTGTCATACTCAGCCATTCTCCATGAGCTTGGGGCCGTCTCAGAGTGCGACAGCAGGAGCCCCTGCAGCGCCATCCGTCACCCGGCACGGCTGCCACCCCCAGCAGAGCCAGGGCCCCACCGCTGGCGCTGGAACCCCCTGCAAAAGCTGGGCTCAAATAGACACCATGGGGGGCTTCATCCAGAGCCTCGATGGCTGGCGCGAGGACAGGACAGACAGCTGTCCTAGAGGGTGCATCGTCACTGGGGGCAACCCTGAAGATGTCGCATTCACAGTGGCCCCAGCGGAATAAAATGCCAATTTGCTGCTGAAAAATGTTATTTCTCAAGGAAAATGCTGCAAGTGTGTTAGGAGCCCGGAGGGAGCAGAGTTGGGTACTTGATAACAATGAGATCACCTAACTGGTCACTCATAGGGTCGTAGAATGGTTTGGGTGGGAAGGGACCTTAAAGCCCACCCAGTTCCCCCCCTGCCCTGGGCAGGGACACCTCCCACCAGCCCAGGTTGCTCCAAGCCCCGTCCAACCTGGCCTTGAACCCCTCCAGGGATGGGGCAGCCACAGCTGCTCTGGGCAAACTGGGCCAGGGGCTCACCTCCCTCACAGCAAAGGATTTCTGCCTCAGATCTCATCTCAGTCTCCCCTCTTTCAGTGTAAACCAGTTCCGCCTCGTCCCATGGCTCCCCTCCCTGATCCAGAGTCCCTGCCCAGCTTTCCTGGAGCCCCTTGAGGGACTGGCAGGGGCTGGAAGGTCTCCCCGGAGCCTTCTCTTCTCCAGGCTGAACCCCCCCAGCTCTCCCAGCCTGTCCTCACAGCAGAGGGGCTCCAGCCCTCCCAGCATCTCCGGGGCCTCCTCTGGCCCCGCTCCAACAGCTCCGTGTCCTTCTGCTGTTGGTGCCCCAGCGCTGGAGGCAGCCCTGCAGGGGGGTCTCACAGAGCGGAGCAGAGGGGCAGAATCCCCCCCTGGCCCTGCTGCCCACGCTGCTGGGGATGAGCCCAGGCTGCGGGGGGGTTCTGGGCTGCCAGCGCACATTGCCGGGGTGTGTTGTGCTTCTCATCTAGGGGTGTTTTCCCCAGAGGTGGCACGAGCCAAGCACAGGAGGTTTCCCAGGTCTCTTCCCCATGGCATGGGGTGACAGGGCTGCCAGCGCACCAACCCCATCCCAGCCTAGCCCCGCCAGGAAGCAAGGGGACACACCGAGCCGGAAAGACGCAGAGCTGCCACCTCCTGCCCTCCGTGGGGTCTCAGATGAGCGAGGGGGGCTACAACAAAGATAAAAGAATATTTACACTGCACTTACAGAGTCCACCTCCTGTACCATCATCATACGCTTTTCCCATCATACAAAAAGTTTTAGGATTGACCTCCTTAGGAGTAAACCCTCAGAGGAACAAAACATGACCCTATTGACCTATCAAAGTCTTCCTTAACCTAAAAATAATCCTTGTATTACATATTATGAGATTAAACACTATCAAACTACATCAAAACAGTGTTAGAGGAGAAAGCCATGTGTAAAATACAGTGAATCAAATAACTGGACTGAAAAACACTTGTGCAAATGTGGAATTTTTAAAGTTTCCAGAGCAAGCTGGGCACCTCCTTCTCCAAGCAATGCCAAAAGGCCATTTCTCTATTAGCTGCTACTAACATTTCGATTTTAATCACCACCAAAATAATTTAGCTCCTCATATTTTGCAGCAAGTTAGGGGCAGCGTCTTAATTAGCCGTTTGCTAAGTGTTGCTTGGATATAGATGATTATTTCCCAAACAGGATCTGGAATATTTCATTTTTGTACCTACAAGTCTTGATCATACACAATCATTTGCACTCTCAAAAAGCCAAACCAGTCTGCCTTCTAACTCATATGAACCAAAAAAAAGCATCTCCCTACTCCCTCTGTCTCAGGAACTGAATTTTCACAATACGCTAATTATCTTCTGATTAGCTTCCTTTTTTTTTTCTGTTCTTTTTAAACGGAGTTCACTTTTAGCATGCCAAGGCACATTAGTAAGGACAAAGAAAAAAGTCACAAAGTAACACTGAATGTAAAGAGATCCACATACTCTCATAATAAATATAAAATATATGACATGAGAAGAGGGATGAAAATGCATGTGCAATTAAAAAAAATTAAATCATATGTTTCATTCTAAAGTGACTATAAACCCCCCCTCTCCTGGATGCCGTCTCTCCCCCCATCATTACGCTGGTCGTTCAGCTTGCCCTGAGTGCGAGCTCCCATGAGGTCCCTGGGACATCCAACGCCTTCGCTGTCTGCACATGGAGGAGGACTCTGTCCGGTGCCCCAGGTCCTGGGTCTGCATAAGCAACGGTACGAAACTCCTCGGCAATTTGCAACTCCTGGTTACATAGAAAAATATAACCCTAAGTTTGGATCATTTTCTAAAACCGTAAAGATTTTGGTCTTTTCACTGATATATTTCCAAAGGAATAAATACATCTTCCGTAAACAGAAAATCTAGGAAGTGCTCTCAATATAGGTAATTTGCATATATATTTACCCTCTAAAAAATTCCTACCTTCAACTAAATGTAGGGAAATAATTTAGTATATACATTTGATACTCAAACCATGCAACAAATCATATGCATTTAATTCAACAGTGCTATTAAAAAAAGAACTACATGAGTAATCAAGAATGTACTTAACCTTTCTCTAAGCAACACAGAAAAAAGTTAGGGTGAAATATGTGACAATCCCCTAAAAATATAACTAAAGGGTAGTAAGGTGTAGCGTAAAAACACAACCGGCACTAAGGAAACAAAAAACTGACAAACCAGAAGAAAAATTTGTTTTGGAGTCAGGCTCAGTAAAAGCTGATGTATGCTCACAATAAAATGAGATGTATAATGCAAACCTCCTCAAAAGTAAAGGACAGCATATTTTCAACTGTATTCCAGCACAACAGGTCTAAGAGCTAGAAAATTCCTGTGGGCTGAAGAAAAATACATAAAGCTTTTTTAAACCTGAAGTCATGCAAAAACTCAACATTAATACTCAGATAGCTTCCGTTTATGTGATCGCAAGACAGAGAGAGGAAAAGCGAGACGACTCAATTCTTTGGGTTTGCTTTCACTTAACATTAAAAATCGACGGAAGTCCTTGGGAAGCGGGCACTCACCCTGGGGGAAACAGCACCCAGCCTTTTCCTCCTGCCTCCAACCAGCAGAGAAGTACCCGTGCTGCTGGGGAGCGAGGAACGTGGTTTATCATCTCAGTTCCTTTAAAACATTAAAAAAAAAAATCATGCTTATCTTCCTCTTTCTGAAAAGACAGCCCGGCTCTAAGCCTTGGGAAGAGCAGGCTTATTAGAAAAGAATTAACTCCTTGATCCCAGGACAGCAGAGGAAAATGAGCAAATCCTGACATTTCTAACCACTCGGATAGGAGCAGCCTGGTTGAAAACCCTTAAAATGGAGACCTGAGCCATATTGCAGGGGACTCTAAAAATCTACCCGCCACTCAGCACATAACCAATACCCAGGGCCACCAAACAACTGGATTAATTAGCACAACTGGTATCTGATGAAGGGGAAGCGCCACCCATGTGCCAGGTCCCGGCTGAAGGTGACGGCTGGGCTGGAGCCAGCAGACGAAGACCCGGGGGAAAGGAAGGGCGGCTGTTCCCAGGCTTATGCTGCTCAGACCACAGTCGGCAGGTTGCTCCATTGGGTCAGGTAAAATCATCGTCCACATCTTCAGTTCAACACAGAGGTGACCATCGGCTTAAATCACTGGCCCCAGTCGAGCCACTGAGTTATGGATACACGTAGATTTTGAGCGAAAGAATACGTGGGAGTGGGAGCATTGCAGAAGATGCCCTGAAGGTAGAAAGTTGCGAGAAACAGTTGCATCCTGCAGAGATGTGAAGTCCTCATTACCAGGTCAGCGTGAACACGCCACCTGCAGCGAAACAGCCCAGGAGCTCACCCACAATGACCAGGGCGCTCTTGGAGAGAGAGCACAGTGCAATACTGCCATGCACGGCACGCAGAAGAGCTGCTCTTTCTCTGAAAAAGGAGTCGCTGCTGCTTCCCAAATATCGGAGAATGAAAAGTTAATGTCATCCGAGAACGCACAAAGGTTTCTTAGCTGTAAGAGGTCTTCTGCTAAAAAAAGTGTCTCCTGTACCACTGTACCTCTTGAGGCCACCTCCCACCATTGACTTTGACCTTGGCTGATGGCACATGTTTCATCATCTGCTGAAACATGAGACTGAGCTGAATCAGGCTTGGGAGGATTTTTTCCGCAGATCTGAACTTGGTTCAACCAGTTATGGAAGAATGGATAGAAAAAAAAAATAAAAAAAAATATATGGATTCTTGCAGAAACCTCAGAAGTTTTAGTTTCTCCAAGATAACCTGGAACCAAGCCAAGTGCAGGTTTTCTTCACACAAAGTCCTGAAAGCTTTTACCAGCAGTTTGGTGCTTTCTGTGCATACAACTGTAAAATAAGGAAATAATGTAATATTCAGAACTTAAACTCCTAAAAATCAGACTTTGAATCTAGTTAGAAAATTAAACAGGTTGTCGTATCTTCAAAAGTCCCAAATGGTGAATAATATCTGTCAACTTGCATCCACCTTTCGTAGATGGGGAGAACTTAAACATTCACATGTATTTGTTAAACGAAATACAGATTTACTTCAAAAGATCTGTGCTGCAGCATGGTTTGAGGTGGGCACTTTAAGATAATTATTGCATTTGCTTCTATGATTTCACAGCAAGCTCAGAGACCTCATGTATTTAAAAGCCTAAAGTGTATTTAAAGCATTTAATTTATGGAAACTGCCCCACTATCTGGTTTATGCAGCTTCTGGATGGTTCTCCAGCAGATGCAGAGGGTGGGGAGCTGAGCCCGGCTCTGAGCATCCCGCTGTCCCCCCGGCCGCTGGGGACCGGTACTCAGGGCTGTGGAAAGCATGACCAGGCACAGTCAGGAATCACACTGACGACATCTTCCCATGAGATTTTGCCAGCAAGCTTCCCTCGCAATTAATAGAAGTCCTACAATGTCAAGACCTTTTAAAAAAGAGGAAAAAAAAACATTAAAAAAAAAAAAAAAGGGATCTGTATTCCGTTCAGAAGCACGGTTCTGTTCAGTTTTGCATTATCAGCCCTGGGGGGCTCCAAGGAAGTAATTTCCATCAGAAAACTCCCATGAAAAGGTCACGCACTTTACCGGTTCCCAGCATCGCAGGCACTCTCCGACACAAATATTGACTCTGCCAGGCCAAACACATAAGTTAATAGCATGACTAGGTATCATCAGGCCAAACACTAGCAGCTGTGCTGCCTTTTCCCTCCTCCACCATCACCGTCCCAAAATACCATGTTACTGGGAGAGCTTACTGACAAAAAAATGTAGGGGCTTTATAAAATAATGTAGCAAACAGGAAAACCCAGGCAGGAGCACTTGGTGGGAGGCAGAGACAGTGCTGGGCGGCAGCATGGGGGCCGAGCGATGTCCCTGTCCCCGCTGCAAGCGTCAGAGCTATTAGGGCCTTTGAGACAATTAAATAAGACTTTGTGCTCTGAGCATTTAAATACAGTATCCTGGTTCTGAGAAACAAGAATAAGCAGAGTAAATTATACCAAGTTTGGAAACTGGATTTGAAATTTAAACTTTGAGCTGTTGATTGTTGCCATGACTGTGAAGTAATAACTACTCCAGTAATACAGGAAATAGCCAGATACTTATATCAGTATTAAAATCCAAATTAAACACATAGATGCATAATAGGTTCCTACTCAAAAAAAAAAAAAAAAAAATGCCAGGCAGAAATGTAATCTCGCTTTTCACATTTACAAGCCAAAAGGTATTAAAAATACCCAAAATGTAGTTCTGCCCAAGGTTACGTATTTAGTACTCTATGCCATTGCAAACCCATACCCAGAACTGGTTGGGGGACAGATCTTTCCTCACGTTTTCCTCATTCAATCATTTTATCGACTTGATCTCATTTCTCTTCATGATTCCCCAGACGCTAACGATGTTCCTGATTACTCACGTTGTTCTACATCCCCACCAAAACTACAAAAACGACCTTTCACCACATGCAGATGTGTGATACAAATCATGGTATTCCTTAAACGTAAAGGATCTGTAATTTGTCATTTACGTGTTAGTTAAAATTCTCACGTAGTTATAAAATTCGGCACGTGGACCCAATAGCCTTGTTTAGAGCCTTGTCTCTTCTTAACTTACGAAGTCTCGTGCTTTTCATCCATTTTTAGATGAAGAAATCAGACTATTCAACAAGTGTTTTAACAATTCTGTGCCATGTTTAAGTGCACTTTGTGATATTTAAGCAAACAATGAAAGATGTATGAAAAGCAATAAAATCCATAGATGAAAACTGTCAGGAATTCTACTGCTTAAACAAAAAGGATGATAATTCTATGCCTAAGGCATAATTTCAATTACAAGATAACAAAGTGAATATGAAAACAAACCCCAGCAGTGTTACTGCATTTATTTGTGTATCAGCTATCGTAACAAATGCTGCCCAGTTCCCCTGCAGCTCTGGAGCAGTTAGCGTTCAAACACCGACCTGCTAACCCTATCGCTGGGAAGAAATTTAATAGAAAAATTGAATCTCTAAAAGCATTAACATTCTGACACAAGGAGGAGGAAATTTAAAGTCAGTGCTCACCGAGCGACTTAGCTTACTGTTTGACTCATTATTTCACGGAGAAGAAAACCAATGTCTCGTCTTACCCAAACGATGCTGCAATCAGTCACACCTTGATCGAGTCAAATATTCGAGCATGTGCTTGTTTAGTCCAGGTTAAAAAAAACAAACTTACTTTCTTCTTAGGTTATTTAGTGGATCAGTGTCTCTATGTTGTCTTGGAACTGGCTTGATTCTGATAAGAATCTTCCTTATATGTGCAGCACAAATTTTGCAAGGCTCTTCAAGGGAGTATGCTGAGGTTGAAAATTAAATCTTGACAAGAAAGGTCATTTTTAACAGATCATCAGTAACCAAGAACATGAGCATCAGATGCTTTGGGGTTTGATTATTAGCATTGCTGTTTGCTTGACTGGATTTTCTACCTTACCAGCTTTCTTGTATATTCATGTAAAATTCAAGACAGATGCATTCCCTTTAAATTCTTGGATGTAGATGCAAACTTATTTGCATAGAAATCCCTCGTTCTAGTTATTCTTTGTTATTGCTCTAACCGGTGAAAGAGAATAGCTCCATTTGGGAGGTGGGGACGGAGCGGCAGACGAAGCATGTGGCACCGATGCGGTGTGCCCGCTTTCCGGAAAAATACAGCTTACCATTTCCACCTTCTTCCCAGTCATTTCCTTCAATAGCATCTCATTTTTGTGTTGAGAGAATGCCATCCCTTTCCTCCAAACCAAAGCGATGGCCTCCGCGGTGGGAGAGGAGATGAGCGGAGCTGGTCTGGTGACGGTAACTCGCAGCCCCAAGCGATCAGTGACCCCTAAAACCCCCATGTTTTTGCTCATCTCTAGCAGAAATCCCTTAAAAATTGTGTCAGCTTTGCATCAGCCACAGTCAGAGGAATCCTTGGAGAGCCTCCAGCCTCCGCGTGCCCACCTGGGGGCAAAACGGACATACTTTAATTATCTTCTAGTCACTGGTTGAAAACCCCTCTGCAAAATAAGGGAAAGTGCAAAAGCTCTAAGACTTCCTCTTGATGAGAAATGTGTATAAAATTAAGTCAATATAGTCAGACAAATGGTTTGTAAGATGGAATACAATTCTAAGTGTTACTTTAACACTCCACAGGGCAGTTTCGGTCTAACTCGGGATACGCGCGCTGTTCTGCAGTAATAAAATATGCTGCATAATCCTTCAGAGACTTGCAAAGACTCAACAAGAAAAAGGAAAACTAGGATTAGTTTTTTCCCTAAGCAGTTCAACCTATAAGAAAACCATAACTGAATAGTCTAGATAAAGAATGGAATTGCACAGAAACAATCAGGAAAATAAACCCAAAAACTCATCGGCCTGTTGTTAATAATCACAGAAAACAAGCAAACTACTTTGGAAATTCAATTTGCCATTTAGTTTCTGTATGTACACGCTGGAATAGCGGGCAGAAAGCAAATATTTTGGCCCAGGTTGAGAGAAGCAGAGTTCCCCAGAGCTGTGAGTGTGTTCCCAGAGCGTTCTGCCTTTTGCCATAATTTCATTACGGGCTGGAAGAGCCCCCGCCGCTGGTTGGGCTCAGCCCCACGCTAATTCACAGCCCGGTGTGCCGGTCTGGAGAGGCAGGTAGGGATGGAGGTGCAATCCACCCAAACAATTAAAATAAACACAATCTTCGCCTTTATTCCCTACAGCATTTGAACAGCGTTACCTCCCCGGGCAAAACCAGCACACACCAAATTTCATCTCATGAAAATCTTTTTCTTCTTTTTTTAAGTAAGAAAAGGCTTTAGAGACAAACAGTGGAGGAAAAAATACCAAGATAGGGGTGTCAGATCTCCATCTGGCCTGAACCTGTGTGGCTATTTTGATTTCAGCTGATCCATGTGGATGTGGGCCTGCCGAGGTTCTGACCTTTCAACCATGAGCCACCAACCAACCTCCAACGTGAATCGGCATCTCATCGAGGGGTTGGCACAGCCCTCCCCAGCCCCAGGCTCCCTCGGGGGAACTAAATAAGACACCTGCAAATTATTCTTATTCTGAGCTGCCTCAGTTTACATTGACAAACGCTAAAAGGTTTGAACAAGAATGGTCTATACAATGACAAAGAAATAGGTGGGTTTTTTTAAAAAAAATCATCATCTGGTATTTCCATCTCCACTTTGAGGTATTTCTCTTCTGATAAGCCTTTTAATTTCTCAGCCTTTCAAATTTTATCTCTACAGATTTCTTCTAAACTTTGAAGGGGAACAATTAAAGTCCGCTCAGTAAAAGAAACATTAACTATGAAAACAAATAGAAAAGGTCAGAGACAAGGAATTCGGGCGGACTGTTTGGCGAGCAGGTGAGGAAACAACTTGACAGGAGACTTCATTTTAAGTAAATAATACATCCAGTTCTTGAGTTTGGTATAAACGGAACTGTGCTGAACTCAAAGTCTGGAGGTGGGCGGTTTTGGGTTGTTTTTTTTTTTTATTAAGCAGTCATCCCTGTATGCAATAGTCATTATTTCTTTGCCATTAAAAGGCAGATTTAGGGCTGGTTTGCTGCCATGCCAACATGCGTCTGAGAGGCACAGAGCATGACTGAACAGAAAACTTGAGAGGAAAACCCAGAAAATGTCACCAGAAAAAGCAGCCCTGACCTCCCACCATGGCGGTCATTTTTGGTCTGTTACCCCGGGCATCATTTTGGGATGAAATTCCTGGGGAGCAGAGGAGCTCACGGCTGGTCTCTCTTCAGGGACAGTGCTGCACCAGCCCCTTGGTCACCAGGAAGGTCATGTCAGTGTCGATATCCAGGCAACACCGGCTGGGAGAATGTCCGTGGCAGACGGATGCAGGGTCTCCCATGAACATGCTCCAGAAGCAACATCAGAAACAGCCCCCACATCCGGCTGGGCAAGATGAGAAAATGGACTTCAGCCTTCAGAAAGAGACAGAAACCAGCTTCTGTAGCCTTTTGCCTGGGAAACACCATTCCATTAGCATTTCTTAATTAAAAAGGGGGTCTAGCACACCTTGATTACAAGCCATCCTTAGTCTAAGCTACTTTCTCCGCAAGTGCCAAAGCACCTCCTGAGCAGAGCAGGGGCAAGGACCGGCCCTCCAGCAGACAAGGGTTAAGCATCCTCTGCCCTTCCTGAAGCAATATAAAAGAAATGCACGTGTTAGTGCAGAAATAAGTGACGGTGCCTTCATAGTTATACTTCCAGGGGAGGCATAATACGTAATAATTCGCCACAGCTATTGTGACCCAGAAAACTAAACATAAATCACAGCATCAGAACTCAGCCCGTGAAAAGAGTGGCTCAGTGGACAGGTATATGGCAAATCTACTTCTTAGAGCAAGGTTCAAATAAATCCAGTATTTTCCAGTGATGCAATACATTATACTGGCAAGACAGTTGAAAATACCATAAATAAAATTGATTGTATCATCTCGTATCAGTCTCTTGTGGATAATATTGTTTATTTCAGGAATACCTCCTCCAGCATCAAATATAATTCCGCAGTAAAATGGACTTTAGTTGCTCAAACCAAACAACAACGCAGGGAGTGCTACACCGCACTTGTACTAATGAATTAATAGATCCACACGGGCTCCGTGTTTTAAGGAACAGCAGCTCAGCCCAGTCCCCATCGGTCCCTGTATAATAAACTGCGACAGCAGAACAACAGATGCTGTTTCTTTAATGCACATAGCCTTTCATTTTCAAATATGAATAAAAAGAAATCATTTTGTTTATCTTTCCAACAGAAATGCTCATTTGCTAACTCCAGAAATCTGAATATTCATTGCTATTGTTTGCATAGAGGGGTATCCTCAACTACATTCCAATTTATAAAATAAAATTTTAACTTCTGCTAAATTGCAGACTCGAATAGATATTTTGCTTTTAATTACTTTCAAAACTGTTAAATATCTGACAATAAGGGATGCATTCTTCAGCTCTGTGATACATTTATTTACTCCACTGTGCTTTTGGAACTCGCTGAATGTTTATAATTAGGTTGTGTAACCATGCGAACCTTCAGCTGGTGTTTGCTGTTTTTAAAGCAGTTTTGTTCTGCATTTTGAAAGCAGGAAAAGCTACAATGCACCATGAAAATTATGCAGTAGTCTTTAATCTATACTTCCAGTGTGGGGAAAACAAAAAAAAGCCCACTTAAAAATTATAATCGTGATATTTTACATGCTGGTTAGGTGCAGAGTGGAGCGATGTTTCCTGTTGCGACGCAAATGCAGGCAGAGACATTCCATCGCTTCCAAGGCCATCGCTGGGAGTTTCCTGCCCCTGTCCCACACCTCCACCAGCTCCCACAGGTGGCACCTCCAAGAGGGAAGTTCTGCTCCAAAACAGGAGCTGCTGGAGCGGGCACAGCTTTAGGGGGCTGATTACACGATGGAAATTACATGCGATGCGAAAGTCCTGAACCAGACGTGTATCTCAAAGCACTTTGGCAATAGCTATATTGCGTTGAATAATTAAGTTATACTTGTGCATGCCTCCTCCAAAAGCACCCAAACTGGGCAGGTGCCCAACAGCCTTCAGGTCTCCTGGAACTGCTACAAGCGCCGGCGGTGGGGGAAAGTCTTTCCTTGGGGGACATGAGCAGAACCAAACTCACCCAAAGCGGAATCTTTCCAAGTCATCTTCCTCTGGGGCTGAGCCTGGATGATGGCAGCGGCGTCTGGCGATGCCAATGTGCCAGCCCAAGCCCTACATCCCAGCACAGGGACGAGGGTATCTCTGCTCCCACCTGCTGAGGTCCACCAGGTACGGCACGTCTCAGCCACTTCATAAACCTCTGCTGCTCTCTGAGCCCTGAAGGACAAAGCAATGTCAAACACGAAGGTAGCTCTCGGCTGGTGCCACGCTCGGCAAGTGCATTAACACTTGCTACAGAGACCGCCCTCAGGGATCAACCTAACAGTAGTTTTTGTGGAGTTCCTGAAGTCACAGTATTTTAAAATAGACAATTCCTTTTCAATTAGGTAAGCCGATTTTTAAATCGTTCTTGGTGCTTTCTGCAGTAAACAGCAAAAGAAATTAACATTTGGTGTCAGGTTTAACCATCTGTTAAGACACATGTGATTTCAAAATTCTCCCTCATGTCATCCATAAACAGAGTCTCCGCCCCATATGTGATTAAGTTGTCTCCACCACACAAATGTTCACATACATCTTCCAACCCAGCAGCCCTCCACACAGATTTTCTGGTAAGCGCTGAGAAACTGTACGAGTTTCCCTTAGAACAATGACAAAAATTTAACATTGGCCGTACGACACGTAAATGTTGAAGCTTTGCCATCTCCTAGGGCTTCTGTCGCAGTTGTAGTTAAAAGGAGTTATGCAAATATGTGAGTTTTCTATTCAGGAGCTCAAAAAATGATAATGAAATATCAGATTCACTATGAATCAATTTTTCCTTTGTGTTTTTTCTTCCCTAATCAACCTCTCAAACTCCCATTTTCTTTGCCTGTCAAAGTTTTCAGTCAAAACCAAATCAACATAAATTGCAGACCACGCGTTGGCATCATTCACAAAAAAGGAGCAGGAGGCGGGCAGTGACACAGGTCCCGCCAACCCCACCAACATTAACCCCCTGCGGTCAGGAAGAACCTTTATTTTGCCTGAGGAAGCAGATTTGCACATTTTGCCTCCTTTGACATAGTTATTGCGTTTAACATCACCATATGAAAGTCATGGCCAAAGAATTACATATCAAATCTAATCCAAACCACAAGCTGTGGAAGTCATCAGCATTTCCCCATGACCCACCTGCAGCAGATGGAGGAGAGCCTGGGCAGAACCCAATGAACCTTGGGAAGGTCTCTGGGAAGAGAGGTTTGGCCCCGCAGAGCTCCCTGCCCCGGGGAGACGGTGGAGCTGAGCGGTGGGGTGGGCAGTCTGGTCCCATGCGATGGCCCAAGGTCTCCCGGTGCCGCGGAGACTTACGGGAAGGGCTGAAGTCAGGAGCGATGTTTGCGAGTCTGCCTGCCCCTCGGTGTCAGGAGACAACATGTTACAGCGCAGATCTTCTTTATTCCCTTCAGAGATTTAAACAGGTCAGGTCCCTCGCTCAGTGTCAGGCAGGAAATTGTACATCTCCACTGCTGCATTTCAGAATGTATAATCAGCCCATTTAAGTATTATCATTACAGAAAAGACAGCAGAATATGGATTGGTAAGTACCTCAGCTTATCCACACTCACTCGTACTTTAATGCCTGTAAGTTATTCCAATCTTCAGCTCTTTGCTTTATATCACTGCATTTCAAACATACAGAATAAAAATTGGATTAAATAATGCGCTGCTACCATGCAGTACGTGCTGTGCTCGGCAGCGTACGGGATGCACGTGTCTGGATGAATTACTGAGGCTCGGGAGCTAGGGTTTTCAGGCATCACACGAGAAAATACGACACACCGATGCCTTCCCAATGCCTCTAATAAAAACACAGCAATTCTAGCAAAGAACAAAGTAGCAGTATACTCCCTTAACAAAAATAATGAGCTAGAGAAGTCAAAAAAGTAGATGGCAGAAAGAGAAGCCAAAATATATCCACAAGTCACTCGGTTTAGGACAATAATCCACT
Source organism: Dromas ardeola (assembly GCA_013398915.1). Lineage (NCBI taxonomy): Eukaryota > Metazoa > Chordata > Aves > Charadriiformes > Dromadidae > Dromas > Dromas ardeola. The sequence goes on along the minus strand of VYZM01011585.1, from coordinate 290,933 downwards.
TCTTAAATTTTGCATCTGTACCATCCATCCAAATCAGTTGCTAATACACCAGTCTGTCACAGACTGTAAGTCTGGTAGAAAAGATTGGAAAATTATGTTAATGCGACTCGCGCTGAGAATACTAAACCAAAACAAACAAACAAACCAACCAAAAGATGGAACTTCGTCACCACGGAGGCTGTCGCGCATGGAAACAGCAGTGTACTGACAAATACAAGGAGCGACACGTTCACTTCTGAAGCACGTGGGAAATAGCCCACAGCCACACGAAGGTGGAAAATGGCCCTCCTGGGCTGCGCGGGAGCATCCCCCCTGGAAAGCCCGCAAGGCTTTGTGTCCGCAGGGTGAAAATGAGATTGGTAGGTGTCTCTCTTTATCTGCTTACGTGAACTGGCACTGGCAAAAGATATTATAAAATGAGTGTTCAGGTGAAGGCATCCGCCAGAGTCAGGGTTCATGGTATCGTACAAGATGTCAGCTACAAGACCAGAAGTGGCACTTGTGGTTTAGACTCCAATTAATGCCCACCTGATTCAGGGCAACATATTGCACATGTGCAGCTCGATGGGATAAGTTTGCTCTCTTTTGAGAGATTTTATAAACAAACTAAAAAACGCAAAAAGCAACAAAAAAACCCACTCACAAACAACCCCCATCTCCAGGAAGGCTTTGAACAGCGCGCTGACCCAACCCCACCACCTCACACCCCCTCCCTCAGACGGTGCTACAGTGCCATGTCCCAGCTGGGGGAACACAGGGCGTTTCAGCATCGCCCTTCGGGAGGCTGGGCTGCACTCCCTCCCCCCGTCCCAGTGCCAAGACCCACACCGGCCACCAACGTCCCTCCCTGGGAACAGCACAGCCAGGGGCACAGGCAGTTTTGGGACACTTTACTGAAAACTGGTGGGAATCAACCGATACATACCTTATGTCCCTTCGAAAGTTCATCTTAAAGAATACAATAAGCCAAAGAGGATAAGCAGGGCAACAAAACCAACCTGCACAGTGATCTGCTCTCACGGACCCAAGAGCGATACCCGGATGAAATGTCAGTCCTGAAAGGACCAAGGTGAGGAGGAGATGTCCAGCCCCGTGGCACACAGAGAGAACACCGGTGCAGGAGAGAGCTGAGCTCGGACCCCACCACGCCCTCACCAAGCCGGGGGATGCAAACGCACCTCAGGTCGTCTTCCTTCATGTTTTTGGGACCTGGCACACGCCACCGTCATGCAAAAGTTTTGATGTGGGAGACATGTTTGAGGAGGATGAATCAACATGAGGAATGCTTCAGCGTGGTTTTCCTTCGGGCAGTTCACCGAAATCCAGAGGCTGCAGCCACTGCGCTGCCAAACCTTGACCCTACCGACTGCAAGGGAAGGCAGAGGAACCACAAGAGCTGTAGAAGTGATGGGGCTGGCTGGGCTCAGCTGGTCTGCACATCCCATTCCCAGAGTCCCGGCCACAGCTCCAGCAGCAGCGGGGACATCCCAAGGAAAGGACGTTGTCTGTACGGGTTGGCTTGGGTGGTAGGGTTCGACAGCATCTATCGATAACGGCGCTGCTGAAGTATATTCTCTTTGTGTAAATATTTTTCTCCCGGTGTTCACGGTAAGCTTGCCGTTTACCCTGTGCTCTGCAGCTCCGCTCGTGCTGTCCTCCTCTTCCACTTTTGCCTCCTTGGCACTTCACAGATGGACGTGAAATTCCAGTAAACTGTGAAATGAACTGTCATTCAACAAAGCTAAGCTTTGAATAATGTGTGCCTACTAATACATATTGCCATCAGCTTCTAAAAAACAAAATCCTCATCAAAATTGGTAGGTCTTTCTGAAAATTTAATTGGAGAACAGATTTTTAAACCTACACATTTGATTTTGCCACTCCTTGCCAAAGAGGGGCATCCATAAGTGCAGAAGTCAAATCCTTTCCAGTGATCCTAATGACAAATGCTAAGAAGGAGAAAATGAGAACGTTAAACCCTGCTAAAAGGATTCAGATGACTTACCATGCTACAGTTTTTATCATTAAATGATATTTTTCCTGACTGAACAAAATTAGGATGCTTAAATGCTGCAAACCAGTGATCCTGATTAGTTGTATGTCTTGAGGGATGTCTGAAGGATTCTGATAACCAGCGCTTGGGATTACATTTAATTTCTATACGAATTTTGGATTCAGGGGAAACATATGAATTTCAGATTATGCAAAACTCGCATAACAAGGTTTCATGCATTCAAGGCCTGTCTACATTAAGGAGTTGCCCAAGAGCTATTCTGCATTTTGTGTGTAATACATCAACAAATGAAAGCAAGATTTAGAAAGAAGTTAATAATGTTGGAAAGTAAGCAAAAGAGCACCTATAATGAAGTACATTTTGCATGTAATTCAGAAATAAGAGAAGCACATTAACCTGCCGGGTGAAAGTGCTTTGCAATTCCTCTCTAATTGGATTCAGACTGCAGATACTCCGGGCCTTTTCTCATCAGCAGGGATTTTACTCCAGAGGTGAACCAGCCCGCTTGGAAAAAGCAGTGGCGAGGAGACTTTATGGGGAAGATGCTGTAGCTGGATTTTATTTCATGCACGTTCACATGTGCAGTGAGACTTTCAGAAGGACCTGAACGGCCATAAAGGCTCAGGCACGTTCAGTGCTTTGCAGAACACTGCCCTAGAAAAACACATATGGCCGGGGCAACCTAATAGCAGGGTTTCACTGGAAAATGCCCCAAAACCTATTACAAGTGCTACTGGTATGTGGGGAACTTCAAAGAGCAGCTAGTGAGGCAGATGCTTTCCGACTAAAGCATTGACATCGTATGAAAGATAATGTTATATGGCACATCACAGGACAACTTAAAACACAACAGAATTATGGAGCCATAAGACAAAGGCCAGAGCAGCAGCAGCAGATGGATCCACACAAACATTACGGTTGTATTCAAAGGTGACACCGGCGCTGCCACCTGTGATGTGTACCGGACAGAGGGGACGTGGGACCGCCGTCCTATCAACAGGGACAGACCCGCTCCCGAGAGTTCCCAAAACTCAGCGTGACAGTCCTTATAGCTGTTTATTTGGTCTGAGACAAAAACAGTCCAGATACAAATGAAGACAGCTGTTATTTGAGCTGGCCAAACACCCCTGAGCTGCTAGATATTTTTATTTTAAGAGAAGGAAAAGTAAATCTCAAGAAAGCAAGCCAGACCTGACTTCAGACCGATATTGATAAAAAGTGTTGGCTTTCAACAAACTTGGAAGATTTTCCCCCTCCCACCAAAGTGTGTCAAACTTCAGATGGAGTTTCCAAGGCATATTAAGAGTGTGCATTCCCGTGCCTTTGAAAGACTCTATTTAAGACGTTAAAGATACTATTTAACCAGAATTTATTTACTCCAAGTGGTCTCAGCTTTTTGTCTCTATGTCAGATGCTCTCACCTCTCACCATCAAGCACACGTGGCACCTTCAACAAAATCATTTCTTCTCACTCCATCACAACAGCCAAGATCCTGCAGGCCAGATAAAACCCTGCTTCCCACTGTTCCAACGCCTCGGTCCCCAGGCAGTGCTGGAACACACGCCTGACTCCCAGTGCTCACCTGCAGTGCCCCCACTTCCTTAACCAGCAGAAAACAGAAAAGGTGGTTTTAAATAGGATGAAATTAATTTCTCATTCAGAAAATAGATGAGGTGTTTGAAAACCTGGAGTAATTGCAGTTACGCGGGCTGGAGGCTGAGCTCGACTAACTGACAAATTGACCCTCAGCAGGACCCGAAGCCCCAGCATCGCTGTTTGAGGCACTGGCAGCTGTGCTGCCCCCGCAGCAGCGAGCCAGGTGGGAAGGAGCAGACGCTGAAAATCCCACGTAACCTCGCAAGTAGGCAGCGGGGAAAACGCAGAGGAAATAAAGGCTGTCAATATTAATGGAACATAGACACCGGGTGACCAAAGTAAAACCAGCAAATGAAGTCCCCTGCCTCCAAAGATGAGGCGACGAATGCAAGGGAGCAGCAGGAGTGATGGATGCCCGCCCCGCTGCCCAGGAGCCAGGCTGCAGCCCCACAGCCCCAGCCCCAGCTGTAACTCACCGCCTGTGTTTCCCACAGGCGGCGGAGCAGAGCCGTCCCGAGGGATGGCTGCTCTCCAGCATCACCCCTCAGCGGCAGTCAGCTCGCTGCTTCACCAAAACAGCGACGGATACAGCTTCTTGCATCAGCTTTGTAACCCCATTGCTTTTTTTTTTTTAAAAGGCTTCTCCACCACTTATTTACTCTTATTCCCATTTGTTTCAATGAAGCGGTGACAGCATAAGCATACAAGAAGAATTAAACATGAAAATTATTACCCTGAGTTTCACTAGTCGGTTACTACTGGAAGGTGGCAAGTTTATGGGAGAAATGTAGTGGGTAGGTTTTTATGTCTTCCTGTGCTAAAAAACAAATAAAACCTCACAGTTTGATCCCCTTCTTGCAAGTAGGCAAGAAAAAAATTTTTTTGAAGTTACAGGACAATGTTGAATTCTGCAGGTTGGGTGGACAGTATATGGAGCCCACGTCCCGCAGCCTCCGTCCTCACCCCGGGAGCAGGGAACCAGGATGGGGCAGTGCGAGCCCCAGTCCAGCCCCTTTCCCGCAGCTTCAAACACATCTCCTCTCACCATCGAGGTGCCTAAATAAAACGTTTTCATTCTGGACTGGATTATCTGAGGCGTAACTTATTTGGCAAGTCCAGTTGGAGATATTTTATCAAAAAAGATTATCATCTTTAGCCCCTATAAATCCAACCTGCTGCCGTTCTGCCGACAGCTGCAACATCAACAGCATCTCATTGATGAGCCAAAGCCGACACAGGCCCAAAGACTTCAGACTAGAGGGACTGAATTACCAGCAGGATGAATCCCAGGGAGAGGGACCTCCTCTTCGCCAGCCCGGCCCCGCGTCCCCACTCAGATCAGGGACACGCTGAGCGGGGCGGCAGAGCCCGAGAAAGAAGGAGAGTATGAGAGCGGTCTGCCAGCCTGCACGGGCAGGGAAACGCAACCCAGGGAAAAAACAGAATGGATTTTCTTCCGAGAATAAAAAATAAATTCTGGAGTTCTTATTTAGACACTGAAATGAGAAGATTGTCAAAGCAGGAATAGTTTGTTGAAATCATTAAAAACGACCACACCATTCCAACGTCACAACGCCACCAGCTGTGTGACGGCAGCAGAGCCCCTGCTGCCTGGGGGAGTCCTTACACTGTTTGGTACCGCATTTTGCTACGGTCTCATTTTAATAGATCAAGCCTCTTTTTCATTCATTTAAATAAAATTAAGGTAAAAGCAGACATAGACTTACAAACATAGGAGGAGAGGAGAAAAAGTTAGGTTTATAACACATCAGTTCCGCACCTGAAATAACGGCCTGTTACTGTTTACTCCAAATGTGCTTCTGACAAAGTAAATAAAAGTGAATGCCTGCAAGGGGCAGTTAAAACCCTGTCCCACAGAGCCACCAGACTACAAGCTGTTATTACCCACTGAGTTAGGCAACACTGCAAAAAATAAACTACACTAAAAGAAATACTGCCGTGAAACCGAAGAACACAGAGAAAGAAAGAGAGGGTTGCAAGAAGCTGCCTTGAGACATGCTGTCTGGCATACCTAGCCGCCTTCTTTAAATCCTTTCTTCCTCTCGAAACCCTGGGAATCCCTTTGCCCTGGTGTTTCTGGCCACCTCGCTGCCCAGCGGGGACGCAGCAAGGGCACAGCTACATCAACTGTACTCATGAGGCTGCCGGGTACCGACTGGTGCAGAGCGGGCTCAGCACCGCCTGTGTACCCAGCTGAAATTTGGGACAGACTTCTGTGCTGTAGACAATATGAAAATCCAGTCCTGAACGACCCTTGTCACCTCCGATGCCTAAGATCATGCATCAAGACATCAGCATCTGCTAGACTGCTACACAAGAGAGGAAAAAAAATAAAATCAACTCCCACTAGATTAATTTGGGTTAAAAAAAATCCATATATCTGCCTTGATATGAAATATGGACAATAGCGTGTCCTGTCAAAAGCAGCGAGTGCTTCCTTCATGGAAACTGCACCGCACGCTGCGGTTCCCCAAGCCCCATCCCTCAGGCCGCCTCCAGCCCCAAGGGGTTTCCAGCCGGACGCCGGTCTCACCTGCCACTGAAGCACAAGGACAATTTTAGCTCAGACCGCATCCTATAAAAGAGTCGAGATAATATACTGCTTCTGGGAAAGAAACACCTAAGTGTGTTTTAACCTTATTTAGGTAGCAAAAAGGAACTAACACAAGCAAATTCGCAGAGAGGCATGATTAATAGAAAAACTGCTCGAGTCAGCTTAGTTTACCTGCTTTTCCAATGTCAAAGGCCCTGAGCACTGTGTGATATTGTGGCACGCAGCGAGCAGTATATCTCCCACAATTTTAAGAGCCAGAGGAATATTTAACACGGATTTTTACTACGTGGTCAAGCTCAAACCACCTAAAGAAGAGCAACCCCTCTATCAGTCAAGGAGCACGGTGCTGGAGAAGAGAGAGGGGGGCCTTGGTTTCCCAGGCTGTACAACACCAACTGATGGACTGGAGCCAAGAAAGTCTTCTTGCGTTCATCCCAAGTTTCCATACTCTCAGTCAAAGAAAGCCTCTGCAAGAAAAGGTAATTTTAGGTCAGACAAACATATATTAAAAACACAGAGACAGGTTTCAGGAGTCTGGATTTAAAAAGGCAAAGTATAAATGAAATACTTGAGGAAATATTATTTACGCATTGTTTTTTCAAAGAGCAGCAAAATGTTGTTCTAAAATGATGTTTCTAACCCCTTTTGATAAACTGCGTATACAAGGAATAAATTTAAAGTCAGATCCGTGAAGACTGTCGAAAGCTACATCATTTATTTACAGGAAAGAGGAACAATATTTTGACTTATCTCAAGCAACCTTTCAGGAAGGGGACCTTTTTGTGACTTAAATGTACAAAGAAATGCCACATTAGTCAAAGGTCTATTTCCCCACTACAACAGGAGCATTACTTTGCAACGACCTCCAAAAGGCCTCTATTTTTCAGCATGGGTTGGATCGAGTGTAAAGTTACAGCCGCTGCCAGCCTTAGCTGGTCGCGTCTGAGCAGCATTTCGAAAGGTACTCCTTTTCCTCTTGAGAACGGTATGAACCACCGGCTGGTCCCCTGCAATTACAGATTCACCTACTTTAGGGTGGCACAAAACACCTCATGTAAAATGGAGTGATTTTTTTCATTAAAATAATTTAGGGAGATAATAATATAGAAACACAAAGTAAAGCAAGATGCATCCACTGTAGCCAGTGACATTATTATATGAACAATTTAAAGAACAAAGCCTTCAAAGACCACAAGGGCCATCCCCTTCGAGCAGGACAAACCCCCACTTCAGAGAGCATCTGCCGAGCAAATCTCTCAAATTAATAGAGACACTTTTACTGCCTTAATGTTTAAGTCCTCCTTAATCAGACTAAAGCTTCACTGAGGGTCTTCGCTCAGAAATCACACGCTCATAAGAGAAATAAAAAGCAGAGAGCACCTGTCCGGGCAGAAACACATCATTCAGACAAGCCGTGGCCACCTTTGTTTTCCCTGCCAAATGCACCGGGCAGTTTGAGTCTGATGCTCTCCAGAAGCACCTCCACCGAGCAGCAACTGCAGCGGTTCCCCTTCCCTCTCCCAGGGAGGCAGCCACAGAGGCATCAGCCCATCAATAGTTGTGCCAGACCCAAAACCTCCCAAGTCCTGCCCAGCGAAGGCAACCCACCCGCCCCGCGGCACAGCTGGAGGGGCACAAGCTCGAAGGACTCCTGCAGCTACAATAGCTATTTTTCTCTTTCTTTACTTTTCAGGGATACTGATGCATTTGTTACAATACTAGAGCTGAATTTTTTTACAGTTCCTGAGGGGTTAATTTGGTGGGAGGTTGTTATCTTGTTTGTTACACTTGATTTTTTAGACAAGACCTGAGATGCCTCAGGTTTTATTTTGTCTCTCCTCTGTGTTGAACTGGCTTCACACGGGTGTGCAGCAGGACTACAAACAGCATTCATTTTCATCCCCCATCCATCACTGACGCATTCTTTCAAGCCCTTTCCTCTACCTCCTTTTTATGGCCGTAATCGTGTGATAACTGTATGGCGTGTTGTTGCTGCATTTCGGTGAGAGATTGTGCGTGGATGTGTGCTTCAAGCAAGCAATAGATCTACAAGCATAACTTACTTGGCTTTCTCTTCCAGAAGAATAAATCCCATTTTATCTGAAAAGCACGAACCTTTTTCTTTCCTTCTTTTTTCATTTTTCACTTAAACAATTACCTAAAGTCATCCAGCTGAAGTTAATCTAGTTCAAATGGGGGCGACCATGCTGCAAAACCACCATCCCAGAGTGATGCGATCAGCAGCGCCGAATGGTTGGATTAGCATCTGATGAGCTGTGCTAAAGTAAATTACAGCATGTGCCAGTATCCCAGCGCATCCCTATTCCAGGCTCAGCAGGATCCAGCTTCAGCCTCCCTTGCCCGGCAGGTGGGATGACTCAAGTTTCAAGCACCACTTAAGATCCAGGTTCTCATCCATAGGCAAGAACGCAGCAGCAGCAAGACTGAGATGATGTTTTCAATGAAGGCTTCAATGAGAACATGCTTTCACTCTTCCTTCTTCCCCTAGATTTAATGTATTTTTATTTCGTAGCCAGCCACACTTTAACCACAACTACTTGGAGCCTGTTGGCCAAAAGTTGAATCTGATTTTAAATTATCAGTTCCAGCACACAGAAATGCCAGAACCGAGGAAACAGAGATGCTGAAGAGCAGGTCTGGGGACTGTTCCTGCCATAAATTCTAAAAAGTTAATTTAAACACAAAAAAATAACTTTAGGATTTATTCTTTGTAACATAAAAGTTATAAATTTGCTTAGACTTTGGAAAGACTTTAATTTTACCTTTCAGATGTTTACTGAGAGAAATACCCTTGTGATTCAGGAGCCTTAGCACTTACCAGTGGAGCCTGATAATTGATCTTCAGTAATGGTCCACCCCACCGTTCAAGATTTTGCTTTGGTAACATGTTTATTGCAGCTTGTGGAGTGCTAGGATTTATATTATGACCCCAGTACCAATAAATATGAATGAATGGAAACCAGAGCAACACACGGATGTGATCTCCTAAACAGCACTGTCTGCAGCCATCCTTCACATTCAGACGCTGTGGAGAGTTCAACTGCTGCAACGCCATTATTTTGAAAATAATGTTTCTCCAGGCTCTTCAGCCCCTTGGGATTTACTATAAAGTGAATTTGTAATTCAGTCCTGCAAAGTCAGACTTCTCTCAACAACCCCCTGTTGGGTGCTGGTGGTGAAGACACAACATCCCTGAAGGGATACTGGCAGACATGACGTCTTTGGAGGAAAGAGGTGTGAAGGGAGCCCATAGTTTGTCATCCAGTATTTGTCAGAACTCAGAAAATCTGTTGGGTGAGAAATTAATGCTGTTAGACAGGACCAGTAGTGTTGCTCTTCTCAGGGTCCTCAACAGCAGCAAAAAGGTTGTGTCATCAAACACCTATAATAAGAAGGAAAGATACCGATGTTTGAACTGAGCAGCAGATGCTTTGGCATGTGAAAACCTCTATAAAGTCTTTAATGGAGAGAGTAAATTTTACTGGGAGCATTCAGAAGACTGGCTATTTACAGCACTTGGGTTGTGAAAGAGGCAGGTACGGGTCTCCACGACCGATTCCACAACGACACCGACTCCCTGCTTTTCCTGCTTCAGGAGGACCCAGACCTAGGTTTTATGGACAGCCTGAGCTTTCCAGGATGGAGGCGTACAGGATCATTCACAATAATTCTGGGGGTGGCACTTGCAAATCAATGGCTTTCCCATTGCAGCAATCACACATCTGCCTGCAAAAAACATGGCAGCACCAGAAAAGAGCCATGAGATGACAGCAACCGTCCTGGAACTGGGGACAGTTTGGCAGGAGAAAATGGTGGTGCTACAACTCTGCTCGGGAAACCCCATTTGATTCTTGGCTACTCAAGTACTGAATAATTAATAGGGAAGGAAACTTTTTTTTTTAAACACAGTGTGACTTCATCAGGTGATTGTACAAAAATAATTCAGGCTTTATTCTTTTGTCTCTTGACATTTGATCTCGTACTCCACAGCATATTCTGCTCTTCACACGCAATCTCTCAACACCAGCACAAGTGAAATATGACTGATGTAGAACACAAATCAATATAAACTAATGCTATACCAATGTTCAGAATAAGAATATTTGCCATCTTTTTATATCATGATTTATAAGTTTTACTGCCATTGCTACTCTTATTATGCAATATGCTCAAGCTTAAAAACTACTGAGAGGGCTGTTTGCTCTCCAGAGCAAGGACAGTAAGTAATGAACTTGAAATTATCAACAGACTTGCAACGTCTGAACTCGTGGGGGTTACACAAGCTGCAAAACATTTGGCTCCACTTCAGTGAAGACTTATTTTATAGCCTGCAGTAGTAAAACTCACGAGCAAGAAATAAGCTCAATTCCCAGTCCAGTTAAATATCCAGGAAATGCGAGAAACGGCTCAAGCCTGCAGCCCCGAGGACATGCCAGTAGAGCTTCACGGAGGAGCACGCTGCGATGTGCCCAGCTCAGGACCAGACAGGGCACGGGGCTCTGCTGCTCCCGCAGGCCTGCAAGACTCGGGGTTTTTAGTGAATGCAAAGCTCACAGTAGAAGCTCGAGGAGAAGCACAAGGAATGAGGTCATTCTCTGCACAGGGAACACGGGTTTTTCTCCTGTCTTCCCATATCCCAGTCAGAATATTTTATTTCAGCAGAAGGTCCAGGGAGACCCCTATTAAGCAGGAAAGGGCAGACTCACCATTTGGGGCCAGATTTCTTAAACAGACTTAGGTGCCAGAAAGTGGAATTCCCATCTATTCAGAGCTAGCTTTAAACATACTCCACAAGACTGAACGAAGCAGTCGATCACCTTTTCAGGACTGTTAATATATTTTACATGTAAATGGATCAGAACCCCCCCGCTCCCCGTGCTGTTCCCCCTGCAGCAATATTTCCTCCTGCTGCTTCTCCTTAGCCCACGGGACTCAACAGGACGGGTCGGGGGTCCCTTTCCCAGCAAGCAGCAGTAAGTAAATCAGGCGGCTCCCGGGAACGAGCGGTGTCTAGCTGAAACTACTCAGCTAGGAAAGGCATGTAGTCTGTTCTTCCGTATTGCATCCCAGCAATTCACCACCAAACTGTTTTGCACTGAAGACAACAAATTGAAGGAAAATAAGCAACACGTCCTCGAGAGGGGTCCTGTCTCCTAGGTCTGATCCTGCAGGTTTTGGTGGAATAAGGTTTGAGAACACTTAATGGCCAAGCCTGTTGGGTAAGGGCATCATTGCCAGGTCCCTCTGTTCAAAGTACAGCTTCAGAAGCTTGGAGAAGAAAGCAAAGGCAATAGAGCCATCTCTGCAGTGCATCGGTCCTATACACCAGATAGGCAGGTGTTTTCAGAATATATATATATGTGTGTGTGCTCAGCCAGATATATTGAAGTTTGAGCTTGCTCTCGGTCATACCCTTACCCTTAACCTCCCTGCAAACATACCAGACCACTTCAGCTGTGCTCCGAGGGCAACTGATGCAGGTACTCGCCCGCTCAGCCCCAGATCCCAGGAACATGCACAAGTCAGTTCAGCTTTACAAAACAAATTATGACCAGTGTAGACTGTATAACTGCTTAAGAGTTAGAAATTAGTCTTTTCCTGGGCTGCAGTTTCAGCCAGAGACAGAAAGGCACTTCCAGTTACCAAGGCTTTGGGCAGCCACTTGGATCTTCCCCCAGCAGGTCTCTACCACCGTCCCCGTGTGGTTGTGAACGCGGGGCCTCAGCGTGACTTGGTATTGGAAGAGTGAAAAGAGAGAGCACACAGTGCAAGACCAGCAAAAGAGAAGATATTTTTTTCTGTAAGCACTATCAGTAAGAATCCTAAGCACTGACCATCCTTTTTTTTTTTTAACTCTCCCTTTGCTCATCTGTTCCCTTCTCACAACTTTTTTGTTCACAGCTCCATACTTTCTGCACTTACTATTGACCTCTCTCCTCTGCCTCGTTATGATGTGGGGCTGTTTGTCAGTAACAGACTTATTAATAACCCTCAGCTGATGAAGCACCACAGGAGCCATCATTATACAAATCCCATACACCTGGAGCAATGTGAAATGAAATACAAGCTTTGAACTTTGAGCATTTGCAGATGATCTACAGCCACCGGGGTTGCTGGGGCAGGGAGAGGCACAACCGGAACATCACAGAATTAGAAGTTGTGTATTATTACCTCATTTTTTCTGTTTATGTCTTCCACTGCAGCAGCAATCAGGCCAGTCCTCAGCAAGGCAGCGAAGTGGGCAGCAGCATCGGCTCCATGCTGGAATCACGACTGCAGGTGCAGCCCAGAAATGATCCTCTGCTCCCGGAGCGACCGATCCATCAGCGCCTGGCACCGTCCTACTGCAAGGAAACATCAAGCCAAGGAATGTGAGGCCGAGAGACTTCCTTCAGAAGAAAAAAATAGGTGGCCAAGGCAAGGCAGGCATTCCTCCTAGACAGATACTTTAAGAGCACCTTTTGCCTTGTCACCTGACGAGTTGCTGGTTTTCCTGATCCTGACAGCTCCTCTCATGAGGATTAGCTGTCCCTTTAGAAGAATGCCATATTTTTAATAGCAAAAAGTCTCTGATCCTACTCCTTTCTGGACCTCTAATAAGCTCTTTCTTGTCCTCTGCATTGCATTAAAATTAAAAGGCAAGCCCATATTTCCCTCCTTAAATGTCTTTTTGTTCACTGCTATGACAGGTACGCTAAATTTTTTTCTATGTACATCTATTAGGCACCCAGAGATCTGCCAGCGCTGGGAAAAATCTAATACCTCACCACTTACACTGCTTTCTGTTCAAAATATTGTGGGCTGTTTTTTGCTTGATTATTTGGGTTTAATACATTATTATACCTCATTCCATTATTATAAATATTATATTTATTATGCTTTTATTTTTCCTACCATCACAGTGGGTTGGCAATGTGCTTGCTTGGAGGGCACTAATTAGCCCCAGTGTCCCTGATCAGCCTCCCTGGGGTCTCCCTGCCAGTCCCTGATTCAGCCCATTGCCATAGGATGCTTGTCCCCATCCCCGCCACTGCCCTGGTTCCCCTCATCCCCCCCACCAGGCTGTACCAAACCTCTGAAATTCAGTACCTGGAGCTGCATGTGCTGTGGCAAACATGATTCAAGATTTGAAGAACCATGAAGTGCAGTGGACAGACTTCAGGAGAACTGGTTACCAGCAGCGTGCGCCGCCGGGCAAAGCGTTCTTTCAACAGTCCCATCAGAGTAATAAGAGAAAAGAAGAAAATGCTACTGTAAGAACACATGCAATCAGACATGGGATACAAATTTTAACAAAGGTTTTGTGGCACTGAAGTCTTAGTTCAAGAGGAACAGCAGCAGCAGGACCTCATGTGTCCCGGTTGACCTCGGACAAGCACAGAGAGGCTTTTGGTACAGTCTTTCTAGAGCAGCCACGCTGGAGAGCAACCGTTTGTCCATCAAGAGCATTAACAAATTAGCGCCCACGCAGTAAAGAAAGATACTTGTCTAGCCTACAGCTATAAAAGAAGTCCCCTATTTTAATGTCTTTCCAGATGGCATCAGCCCATCACCAGCCATTTCCCACAACTGGCAGAAAAGGTCTTATAAGTCCTGCAGGCTCTGTCTCTCCATTTGCAGATACAGGGGCTATTTCCTCAGCTCCTGGGCAAACTTGTGGCCTGTGTGGGGAGAGTCACATCCACTACTGCATCTGACAAATCACAGGTTTGGGCCCTGTGTGCATTTTATATTGAGCAATAATTAGGTAAATCGCAAATAATCTCAATAGCAGACACCAGAGCCAGAATTTCTGCCCTAAAGCTGCAGCAGTAAACCCGCTGCTCAGTGAGGGCTGCCTCATCCCTCTCTGTCTCAGGCCCTCCAGACTCTGCAGGAGATCGTGCTGGAGCCCCAGAGGATGCAGGAGCTGTTTAATATGGGATTGCAAGGGGTTTTCTTGGAATTTAGGGTCTGGGCTCATACCCGTGTGGCTGTGCATTCAGGCAGAAAGAATTACAGACACAGGGGGAATTTTCTGTCTAACAAGACGATCAACAAGTTTTGGGTGGTACCAGTGTTAGGCAGCACCAAAAATGGAGGTATCAAACCATGGGTTTGGGCTTGCACAGCACCCGTGTGCTTACACCTACATCTTCACTGGAGCAGCTCTGGAATCACTCTGTTTTTTCCCCCGAAAATCTGCTGCTCCCCAGGAATGGGCGTTGTAAAACTGAAGTAGAGGAATAAGTGCGTAAAGGGAAACATATAATTTTTATACATTTGCTGTATTATTTAAATTGATTAGTGCTTTACCTTTGTGACTATTCCAGTTTTTCCACCATCTCTAGGTACTTTAATCATCATCTCACAGAAAAATTAGTCTCCTCATACACCAGTTAATGTCAAAACAAGGTGCTTGCAAATCTAGGCTTGTTGCCTGTTGAAAGCGGTAACAGATGTCCTTTCTGATCATTATTTGTTGCACATATGAACCAGCTACTGCAAGGTTCTAACTCACAGATGCGTTTGTTTGATGCTTCCATTTCATTTGGAAATACTTCCATTGGCCAACTGCAGTAAGAATTGATTTTGCAAAACAGATGGAGATTATTCTGCTGATCACTGGTTCTTAGTCATAGTTCAGAATATTTTCTATGCCGTTCCTCTAAAGTATATTCATGCAAAACAACCACATTAAAAACCCTCCTACATTGAAATGTTGTAAAAATTTGATGTTAACCCTTAAGAGCTCCTAAACAATTAATGGATAAAGCTGATTTTAACTTTCACTACTCCAGTTTGATGTTGTAGTTGAAACGACACTAGGAGATGCATACTGACTCCAAGATAAATGCTCGTGGTGGGCAGAAGGCTTAGCTCATCGGAGCATCGGGCAGACCAGAGTTTGCCCGCACCCCCTGTTAGCTGTGGGCACATAAGGAGGGGGAGAGATTTGGATGGTAGGAAAGTCTGTGCTCAACACAGGCAACAGGTGGAGCATGAAGTACGTGCCCCTTGCTCTGTCCCCCAGGACCCGCTCTTGAGATCAGCCGCTTTAAACCCAAAGTCCTCATGAGGAGCAGAGCCACCTAAGCATACACAGGAAAAAAAACACCTGAAATTTTGCCCTGAAAAGCTGAAACAAAAACAGAGCAATCAGCATAGGAAACAGAAGTGAAGGACGCTCTAATATTAATAGGCAAGAGTAATAAGACTGCAATGTTATGTAGGCCTGCAGTGTGCAAAAATGCAGTTCTAGTGAATCCACATTAAGTTTGTTTTTTTAAAAAATTTGTATGCAAAAGGATGGTGCCCCAGGAACAAGCTGCCAACTAGTAGGAAACAATAAATGACTAGTAGTAGGATAAATGTGATCTCAATAATTGTACCTTTGCATTTCACTGCAGAATCCGAGGCACAAAAACCATAGCTGGTGCCTAGACAAATATCACATGCATAAATAAGTATCAGCAGGAGACTCTCGGCACTCGGGAAGAGTGGCTGGAGAAGACACTTCCTCTGCACAGCAGTGTTTTTTGTAAGAGTAGCTGGAACATGTTTCATGTTGATTCATAAATGCGTCATTTTTGGAGGGAGGCTGGAAAACATGTGAGCAAAGGTGGCACTGGGACGAATACTGGGAGTGTGGGAGACCGGAGCACGAAGAACAGAGGAGAATAACAGAGATAGAAGTTCGGAGGAAGAGGATACAGCCCTGAGGAACAACAGAGAAGGAGAGAGGGGAAAGAGACACTACACCTTACAGAGAAATGGTGGTAGATTAGAGATGGAATAGAACCAGAAGAAGAGGAGGCGGGTTTGCAGCACTGGCATGGGGCAGAAGGGAGCAGTTTGAAACAGAAACACCAAATAAACATCTAACAGCTGTTTTTAAAAGTTTGCTTAACACGAAATGTGTATGCAAAATTATCCCTGAGCCTATGAAATGTGTTAGGACGGATGGAGGCAAAGGGAGGCAGGAGAAGGAAGAACAGGAGCCGCTCTGGCTGTACTGCTGCTTCTCCGACCACACGCAGTCCATACTGCATGAAATCCCCCTCTCCCCCTGTTTCATCCTCTGCTCTGCAACCTGTTTGAAATTCCACTTGAAATTCTGCTCTAAAATCTGCTTGTATTGGCCCTGCCGTCTTTTGAAGCTTGTATACAGATTACACCATCTGCGCGGAGAAGACAAATGCCACTCTACTCCAGTAAAAGCTCCCACATGACAACAAGCTTGGTATCCTGCCCTGTAAAACAGGGGTTGCCCGAGTAATTGAATTTTCCTGATGGCCCAGGCTAAAATACATAGCCAAAAGTCTCTGTCTATCTCTTGAGACAAGCATGATGAGCTTTTGGAAGGAGAGCGAGACAACTCCTGGACGGGGACTCCGGCGAGACAAGGCTGAGCATGGACAGCCACTCAACGGAGCTCCGTGGACCACGGCATGGCGAGGATCCCCGCCCGGCAGCGTCCCGGGGAGCTGGGGAAGCTCATGCTTTGGGGAGGGATGAGCCCTAAAACAAGGCCTGCAAGCTCTCCTGCTCTACATACAGTTAATTTTTGACAAATTAACTTGTAATAAGAGAACAATAAGTCAGACCAGCAGCAATTGTCAAAATTACATCAGTTTGAAAGAAAAGTAAAAAGTGGCAAAGTTTGGCTGTGCAGTAGATACCTAATTTATTTCAGCACTACAAAGGCAATTCCAACTATTTCTTTGTAACCAGCTTTCCAACAGAAAAGAGTCTATCGTAAAGCTTGCAGAGCACAGCCCAATAGTATTAGACTTCAAATAATTTTGAGCATTTCAGAAGATGTCTTTTTACACCAGCTTATTGTTCGTTTCCCTAGAAACACAAATCGGCACCCACTAGTGAAGGAGGTGGAACTTTTGTTAATTTTAGCTGCTGCCGTTTGTTCCAGCTTCACTTCCATTTTCAAAGAAACAGACCCAAAAGTATTGTAGAATTTCAGACTGCCATTTTGCAGGCCACATGCAAGCCCTGCATTCCCTATCCATGCCATTTCACTCATTAAGCCCAGGGTTTATATCAAGCCATTTTCACCACGAGGTGGTCCAAGTTTGCTCCTAGCTGAGCCCAAGCTCATACAAGCCTCAGACGGTCCTGGCTGGGTTTTCCAGCCAACAGTGAAATCCAGGAGGAGAACGCAGGCTGGGATTTCATCAGTACGAATTTATGCAGGGCTTCGCATGGGATGAGCGAGGGCAAAACACACGCTTCAGACACATCCAACTTTATAACATTGTACACCATCTCCTGTGTAGCTTGATCACCTTGGCAGAGTCCAAGAGCTGCTTTTCAAAGCCAGAAAGGGAATCGGGGTCTGAGCAACACCTGCCTGGTTTTTCACATTCTATACAGTTTTAGGAAAACTATGGATATATTCTCTCAGGAATAGACCTGGATGTAACTCATGGCTTTCAATCAAGATTTCTGAGGGCTGGTAATGAGCTGCCTCCCAAAGCTTTGTATGCAACACCTCTAAGTCAATCCACCTGGAATTATACCTCCCTGGAATTACATCCTTTTGCAACTGTTCTGCTGGTGGAAAACTGGCATTCTCAGGGAACGGAGTTTACATGTGCAAAATTTCATTATTTTGACTACAACCAGCTTTGATTCAGGTGATGGTTTTGTACTAATTACAAGTCACTTAGCACAGCACATCCCTGTCAGCGGTGCTTTAAACATCATGTCCTTGTTTATTTTACTTTTATTTCTTTCTGTGTTTCACATGGGTTTTAAGCCCATTGTCACTGTTTGTTACAGGCATAGCTTGAACCCCCAATGCACAGTACCAGCTCTCTGCTCCATTATGCTCCACCTCCATAGTGTCCTTATCACTGCATATTTAGGGCCATGATAGACTCATGCCCTGTTTTGATTTTTGCAGGCTTAACCTTTTCCTTTTGCTTTACAGCTACTATCCATGCTAGCTCACACACTCTGTTGCTTCTGCTGCATGAACTGAAAGCAAAATAGGATCTCAGGGCAGAGGATCACAACCTGACCGGAGACCCCTTTCCCTTGAGCCCGAATCAGTGGTACATAACTTTGTTGTGACTCAGCTGATGAGGAGCACCTCATTTCCAAAAACAGGGCTCTGATCAGCTTTCCTTACCTACTGCCTCATCTTGGGGAAGGTGTTTGTTCTACAGGGTATGAGCGTGTTTTTCCGTGCTGTTACCAGAGAGCAAGGACAATCCCACAATTAGGACAATGCAAGAAATCTCTGACGAATCATGTGGGATGTATTATGCAAGAAATTGCCAGTTGAAGTACCCGGGAGCCATGGACTCCACTCAGCCCCAAACACACACTTATGTTGCATTACTCACCGTGGCAGTCTGCTACATGAGCACAAGTTTTGGGGCCAGAAAGCAAATACTACTGAGATGCCACTTCTTTCCCTGTTTCCACCGAAAAAACCTATCTATGGTGGTCCTGCAACTTGTTTCTCACACAGAGCAGACGTGATGAGCATCCAGATTGGAAACACTGGTCCACAAGAGACCAAATGTTATTTAGTCATCAGCTGAATAAGAAAAACCCGACTAGGCTACAGGGAAAAAAAAGCTTGATAAAGATAGACAAGAAAAGGGGATATAGCT
The DNA here is from genome assembly GCA_013398915.1 of Dromas ardeola. NCBI lineage: Eukaryota > Metazoa > Chordata > Aves > Charadriiformes > Dromadidae > Dromas > Dromas ardeola. Next base: position 272,106 of record VYZM01011585.1, on the reverse strand, counting down.
CACCAACATAAAACCTGTTTGCAGGGCATCAGTGTGATCTTGGACAAGGCTGCACAAGTTAGGAGCACATAATTTAACATGAAAATCCTACAAACATTAATTTCTAGTAATAGCTAGGTAAAGAGAGAAAGTAAAACAGAGTGGCAGTACCTGCTGGCTTGTTACGCAGTGTGAACGTGTAGTATTTTTACAGGGAACTGCATTGCTAAATAAGAACTCAGAAAAATCAAGCTTCAGCTATACAAGCTTGTTACATGGTCTTTTGTGTGTGCCTTGGAGACCCAGCTGCTTTGTAAGAGGAGGAAAATTGAGCTGACTTTCCTTCAAACAGGAATGGAATGTTGAGCCTATCGAGTCATTTTAAATTTACAGAAACATAAGCAAGAAAAACACGGACCTAAGAAGTTTGCCTGACAGAAGTGAACTGCACAATAAGTGCAATGCTCTTAACCGGAAAGGTTACCGTGACCTGCCGGGTCGGCTGGGAAGGGAGGAAAGATCCTTTTGCCGAGCTGGAGCAGCCAGTGTTTGCTAGAACGCTTCCAGGGGGAGCACGAGGGGTGGGGAACGACTCAAACATAGCCATAAGCCAATAAATGGCCGTGTAAACAATAGGAACAGTCAACACCCTTGTGTTTGAGTAATACAATGAAGAAAAATAATATGTACAATGACTAGAATAAGTTATAAAGAGCAACTACAGCAGGAGGGGGAACTCTGAAGCTTTCTAGAGCCCCAGTTTCCTCATGTGAAGCGGCATCAATGTAAATAACAAAAACTGTTTTGGTTTTAGAATTTAAAGATTGAACATGCTTAATTGTGGATTTTTCTTTTATTTTGCAGCATTGCAGCATAATTTTGGAGTAGCTGGTCAAATGCCAGTTAACAGTAAAATAAAGAGCTGTTAACTTGGCCATTGTCTGATTTTAGTTTAGGCAGATCATCAACAAGAAAGTTACTCCACTCAGGGGTAAAAGGGACTCTGACATTAAACCATAGGAGAGGGAAAAGCTGCAAAGAAAAGCACACGCAGACTAACAGCGATGGCTTCAGTGGTCGGGGCATGTGCTCAGGGTGCAGGAGACAGAAACCAGCAGCAACCCAGGGCAGACCAGGTAGGACACCAGCCACGCGTGCAGTATGGGAACACCAGCAATAAAATATCTTATTACGGGCAGAAAGCGGCAGCCATCAGCTTGCCTGTGCACTCATCTATGCCCCCTCAGCACCGTGCAGATCGCCTGTGACAGCACTCAATGTCCCTCACCACCTTCTGCCCCTCGGCGTGCTAGTGGAGGAGACCGCTCTTTTATAAAACACAGGCTGAGTCCAGAGGTACCATCTCACTTGGTTTATGGCTTTCAAATCAAACCATCTCTGGGTTGTTTTTGTCCCTTATTCAGCCCAGTTTTCCACATGGCCTGCCTTTCCCCCAAGACTCAAAAGCACAGTAAGCACCCCCAGCACGTAAAGCAGAGCTCCAGCCCTTCAGATCCCACTGAGCCCCCCAGAAGCTCCCACAGCCACATCATTCCCCCCAGCTACAGCCTATTCTCTACCCTACTCCTCCGAGCCACAGGGCTGCTTTCTGAAAGCCTCTCAAGGCTTCCATACATAAAAAAGGAGCTGGCTTACCCAATTCTCAAACTATTCTCCTTTAAATTATCAGGCAGATTTTTTTTTTAACACAGAAACTTACCCATCCCTCCGAGCTGCCCCTTGGACCACCCAACACAAGCCCCAGCAGTGCCACCACACCAGCCAAGGAGCCAGGTCTCCTCCTTCAGCAGGGATGCGCAGCACGTCCTCCGCTGGGCAGAGCTGCGGTCAGGGCAGCAAGCGCCGGAGAAACAAGAACATCGCCCTTAATGACAACAACCCACAAAGCAGGGCTGAGAAGCCTGGGCTCACCAGAGGCAGCATCCCTGCAGAGATCACGTCCCAAGAGGTACAAGAAGATGCAGCTTGCTCCGCTCCTCTTAAATAATGACCTTAATTCTGCATTTATTCCAGCTGGTCCTTCCTTGATCCCCTCATTGATCTCAGTTGCAGTTAACAGGTGCAGGCAGCGGGGCTCAAGGTATTTCGCTGCAAGAGTCCATGAAAGAAATTGTGGAGGCAGAACTTGGTTGTTAAAGCTGGAACCTTCCCATCAAACAAAAGCACGGGGAAAAAGCTGTGAAGGGATTTTGCCTCTTATATTAAGCATGAAAATGAAAAACGATGCTGCTATATGCCTTATACTTCTGCCACTTGTAGCACGAAAAGAAAATCAAGAACTACTTAAAATAAACACGTTCTACTGTCTAAAGCATTCCCCTTGCAGTGACCTTGGCATGAGGAGACTTTTCTAGAAACCACATTTTGGGATGGAATCTCTATGTTTTACCTGCAATACCGGAAACATTCACGTGCTGATGCGAATAAAGTTAGAATGAGATTTTGAAGCCAAAACCTGTTAAAACTAATCCTCATAAATTTTAACACTTTTATTTACTGTTTACAGTGTTGTTACATAATGATATGCTACTGAAAAAATAATGGTTTAATAGAAGAAAATAACAAATGAAGGTAGTTCAGAAATAATTTTCACTCAAAGCTTCCTCTAACCTCTGAATTGTACATAGTAACTTCACTAGCTCTGTGGCCAGGGAGCTTTGAATCACTAACGCCATAGGTACAGAAAAATCTCCTCATAGTTTACTAGCAACTTCAAAAAGCTAAAAAAGGATAAAATCATACAATTTAAAAGCTTTACACTGAAAATTTTATTTTTTTCTAAAATTTTCAGAGTTTTCTAAAAGGTATCAAAATACTCTGTTAGGAAATTGATAAATGACTTCATAGAACTTTGTAAAGTCAAATTCAGTAAAGATAAAATCAATTTGAAAAATTATTTCTATTCACTGCATCTACATCTTTATTGAAAACTTTTTTCCTTCTAAATCCATAGAAACTGTAATTTCATGATGGCTGTGAAAGAATGTGGATGAACAAGACAGGAATCAGAGACTGATGCAAACTTTACGGCTCCTTCATGGCCTAATAAGTGAACTCTCCACATTTCTCAACCATTTGAAGTCTACTTCAAACACTAATGATCTTTTTAAGTGAAAGGAAAATATAATCTTATTTTACTTTCTTTGGGCTTAGTTATGTAAACATCATGTTTCTATTAAGAAAGCAAGCAGTTGGTGTTTATCTTCCATCACTTACCACAAATGTGATTTGAGCAACAAAGCCGTTATCCAGCTGTTTGATGGGGTTTATATTTTACCCTTGATGTCTTACTCTTTGATCTACCACAGGAAAAGCAGGAGGTATCACACAGGGGTGGCTCTCCAGGTAGCGGTTCCTCTCTCCCGGGGCTGGGGCGGGCGGTGGCCCGTGGACCATGGAGGGTGTTGAGGGGGTGGCGCGGCCGGAGCCCCTGCCCTCGCCGTGTCCTGCCGAAACCGTCAGTGCTGCCGTGGAGCAGAGATTTCAGAGAGGGCATTAGCAGGAAGAAAAGCTCCATCACTACTATTCAGATGATGCTTTTGAGCGCGGAAGTGTTCCTTCCTACAGAGCTTGGGAACCGTTTGAAGCGAGGACCAGCAGTTCAGTAACTGCAGCCTTCAAAGTCCTTCTGAGAGTGCGTCCGCTCCCTCTCCGATCCCAGGCACCTCCCCAGGCAGCTAGCCCGAGAGCCTTGATAAGAATATTAAAATACAAAGGAAATGAAGAAAATTCAAAACGATTCAGAGAGGAGATTTTTTTTTTTTTTAGTTTTATTTTATTTTTTCAATTTTGTTTTGAAGCACGCACAGAGGAACCACAGAGGATGCAGGCAGGCAAACCCCTCCTTGCAGCCCGCGGTGCCCCCACGCAGAGCCGTCTCCCTGGGGACGCGGCGGACACGGCGCAGCTCTGGATTCAGTGGGTGCAGACCAGCGTGTCGCCGCTTCCAGCGCCCAGCAGGTGCGGGGGCTGCTCCGTGGGTCAGCGTTTGTCCCCAGCTGGAGCTCAGCCCTCGGTGGCAGATGCAGGTATTGCCCCCCTTCCAGGTACTGATCCTGAAAGCTCCAGCTCTGCAAAAAACGCGTGTTTTAGGAGAAGCTAGGGCAGAAAGAGAGCACTCAGGTAGTGCAAATACCTGCATACTTTTGAAAGAACTTGTGGATGCTATATTTTATTCTTTCTGCAGCTTTTAGCAGCAATATAGTCCAAAATACACCTACTTTGCTCTTTAGATGTCTGGAATATGAGTTGCATGGAGAGTTAAATGGGATTTATTTGTAAAATGATCAACTCGGCATCATTTCATCACACCCACTATTTGCATTCAGATTTCTTTTCAGTCTCCAGAGAGTCCCCAAAACTGAGAGCGTGGCTGGTTTGGACACCTGGGGCCAGCTCTTGCGGTGGTTCACGCCGTGAGGTCAATGGGTGAGACGGACACACGGCGGGGCCACGATGGACTTGGCACAGCATCTTCCCTGCACCCGCTCTGCCCCGAGGCCGTGGTGCACGGGGAGAGGCGGGCAATGGGAATGGGACCCACCACAAACCGGGACATCAGGTAAATCAGCTCCCCACGAGCCGGGAAGAAATGTGGGGGGGAGCCCACCATGGTGGTACTGAAGAGGGGTGTGAGCAACTTCAGGTGGTTTCCAACGTAGAAAGCTCCCCAATTTCTGTGCTACAGCTTGTCACCTCCCGCTGTTTACTATCTGGTCTGTGTTAAACATCGTTAGGATTAGAAATAACAACCTGTTACTCAGTTTAGCACACTGATACACATCCACGAAGTCGACTCAATTTGTACCACGGGATTTTTAAGGGATGTTACAGTGAGGAAATAAAAAAAACAAAAATCCTCTCTACTGATGTTAATTTAAAGCATACCTTTTATTTTGTCTGACAACAGCTCTCTTCTATCAGTTTGAATTTACTTTTTAATTATGTATATTGCTTTTTTTTCATGTGAGGCTCCAGATTAGAAATATGTATCTCATTATATTTTACGTTATTCAATTGACCTAAACACAAAGGCATTTTTCTTGAATACTGAGTGCTCATGTACCTTTTTAATTAAAGCTTAAAAAGCTTTTAATTAAAACAATAAATCACAGACAGCAGGGTCTATCCAAATTGTCTTCTGGCCTTGGTGTATTTTTCTTTTTGTGATCGGATTGACCCAAAAGGTAACAAAACAGGTGAAAATGGCTTTCACAATTAATTGATACAGTAGAAATTACTCTACTATTCCACATGACAAGGCAAGGAGCGCGGTGACCTGCTTGGGATCACTTCAGACCATCGACATCCTTTTTCCCCGTGGTCTCCCCTAAATATGCACCCGCAGCAGCAATTAAGCCGGTAAATCTTCTCATGCTTTGCCGGCCATTCTAGCCCAAATCTTCCCTGCTCCAGTGGAAAGACTAGATTTAACCTCCTGGTATGATTTTGTTGCCTCCTCTCTGCAGAGCCGAGGTTTTCCAGAACGGAGTGAACTTTATGCCGCGGCGATGTTGCTGTTGCCTCCCGGACCATGTCTCCCTGCCCAGCCTCTGCATGCCCAGCCGCGGGCCGCAGGGCCTCGAGGCACGAGGTGGATGTGGACCTTCTCAGCTGTATCAGAACGGTCTGCATCCCAGAAACACAAACCTAGGGACCTCTGGGGGCTACTCTTCTGCATTTAGGCAGAACTTCTGCGAATCTCGGCCAGTTTGGGTAACTGCATTTCTTGGTGAGACTTGTTTTAGATCAAAAACTCATCAGGAATACAGCTAGTCCATCGGAAAAAAAATGCATCATGCACTAAAGTTGGGGAAGATATTTTTGGCCCCAAAGACTAGAATTGCTTCTCAAATTCCGTAAATTCAATGTGTTCTAAATATCCTGAATTTTTAACAATCAGGATTTGAGCGTATAGAACACAGACTTTTGCAATTATAATTTTTAAAGTAAAAAGGTGAGCCAATGGATTATTCCCTCAATTGATGATAAAAGTTCAGTTGATCTGCGTGTCCTCTCAAGTGATCCAAAAACCTTTTCCATTTTTGGACATTGTTTTGCGCACACGCTGAGCGTTACAGCCACCGAAATTCCCAATTGCATCTTTAGTACTGGAGAGGAAAATATTACTCATGTACTCCTGTAGAAACGTTATGCTGCATTTGTATTTTTAGAGAAATATTTTCAGAAGTGTCCAATGAACTTGTAAATGGGCTATCCTGCTTGCAGAGGAGAATTAATTTGCACATGATAATCAGTTAATCAAACATGCATTCTTCAAGTTGCACGTAGCAATATTCGTACTACGCGCAAACTGGGACAGACAGAAAGGAAACTGCTTCAGAAAGCAGCGAGCAGAGAGGGGGGAAACAAGTTGGTGGGGGATGAGGTTCCCTTTCATCTTTTTCCCAGCCTCAGCGGTAGCAGGTGATGGCATCACGCATGTACACAACGTGTGCAGCTCTCCCCATTAGCCTGTCCTGCCCTGCAAGCCTCCCAGTGCTGGCAATCTCATTCGATCCAAGGACAAATGAAAAGCAAAACTAAAAAAAAAAAAAAAAAGAAAAAACACAAACCACAAGCTGGGTGACTTCAAGGAGAAACAAAATGTCCCAATAAAGCCAGCAGTAAACTCAAACTACTTGCCTAAAACCATCGAGTAGTAAAGTGGGAAGCCCTTGGCTCGTGCTGCCGTGTCAGTTCTGCCCCCACAGGCCGAGGGATGGAAGCCGGGACCGAGGCACCGCGGGCTCCTCGCCCTCCTCACCCTGCAGCGGCCAGCAGCCCCTCCTTCCCCAAAACATCATTTCTCAGCCCATAAAGGTGCCCAGCGAGGGCCTGTCCTCAACGGCCACTGCAGCCAGAGCGGGGTGCTCCGTGCGGGAGTGGTGCGGCGATGCCATGCCGAGGGGCGTTCGGCACACACCGGGCACTGAGGCACGTCCCGGCCGGCTGGGCGACGGCAGAGCCCTCAGGGCTGGGCACGGGGGCTCCCCGGACAGACACGGTAGAGCCATCAAAGCCAGTGTGACCCTGCCAGCACCTCTGCTGTCTGCCCAGGGCAGGCCGGGAGGGCTTTTCTTCCCTTTCCAAAATCAGAAAAGATCTCCTCCCTACTTATTACCACAGACTCCCAGACTGGCAGGGGCTGGAAGGGACCTCTGGAGACCACCCAGTCCAAGCCCCTGCCAGAGCAGGGTCCCCCAGAGCAGTTGGACAGGAACGCGTCCAGGCGGGTTTGGAATCTCTCCAGAGCAGGAGACCCCACACCTCTCTGGGCAGCCTGTGCCGGGGCTCTGCCACCCTCACAGGAAAGAAGTTCCGCCTCACATTCAGACGGAATTTCCTGTTTGAGCCTTTTTTCCCCTGTCTTTTTTGGATGTCAGTGCTTAGCTCGTCTCCTTTGGGTTTCTTTATCCATCTCTGTTTGTTTTTCTGTTATCTCGTCCGGAGGAGGGAAAGCCTTGTGTCTTTCTTGTCGTAGCTGCAAGTTAAACCCCTCATTAGCAGCAAAGGAAGGTCCTCGCACGACCTGGGCGCAGGCAAAGCGGTGGGAGGCTGGAGAACACCAGGGCTCATAAGGAGGGAGCTACATTAAATTATTATTAACGCAGTTGTCTGGTGCTGTTGCGCTTCCCAGCTCATCTCCTCTCCGTGGCACGGAGGAGCCGGCAGCATACGCTGCCTGCAGTGAGACATTCCCAGGGAGATGGCGGGGTCACACCCTGAAAAGAGGCAGAAACTCTCCCAAACACGATGCAGCGCTGTTGAAAAAGAAAAATAAGGCAAACACAATTTCACCTTCTGTAGCTGAGGGGACTTTGGGCCTTTATAGTCTTTCTGAACAAGAGAACAAAGACAATACTTTTAAGTGTTTTCAGTTTGGGGAGAATTGTTTCATCCGAGACCTGAGGGACAGAGAGACTTTGTCAGACCACAGGCTTTAATTAAGTTTGCCACGCTCAGCTCATGAGCTTTCAAACCCTTCCCGAGAAGAAAGAGAAAGGGAGATGGAGAGCAGTTGTCAAGAGCGATCTCGAATTTTCCACAGCTGTGCTGGATGCAGGGTACAAAGGTGGTGTGTGAAGCACTGTGATGCCTCGCATGTGAGTACCCTCAGCCTGATTATGAATTTTAAAGAGTTTCAGGCACGGAGGGGCTCTGGCAGACGTGCAGGACGGCGTGTGCCTCCAGGAGCTCTGCAGAGGCATCGGGCGTATTGCAGAGGGGTCCCCAGGTCAGCCTCTGGGCCGCCCTTCGGGGTGGCCCTCTTCTGCCAGACCTTCTGCCGGGCGACCTGGTGCCAAGACGGGACCAAAGCCCAGAGCAAAAGTTCCTCTTGGCACCGAGCTGGGTGGCTGTGAGCTAGCATGGCGTGAAGGTGCTGTGTACTTATGGCGTAAGCTGCCCATAGTAGTGCACTCGGTGGTTTGCAGCACGCGCTCTGGGAAAGTGTTTTGTTGATAGCTGGAGTGTGTATATTTGCCTCAAAGAGGAACATCCCCGTTGATTTTTAGGATATGGCTTTGCTCTAGAAACAGTGTGATCTCCGGCCAGAAGTCACAGACTCCCAGACTGGCAGGGGCTGGAAGGGACCTCTGGAGACCACCCAGTCCAAGCCCCTGCCAGAGCAGGGTCCCCCAGAGCAGTTGGACAGGAACGCGTCCAGGCGGGTTTGGAATCTCTCCAGAGCAGGAGACCCCACACCTCTCTGGGCAGCCTGTGCCGGGGCTCTGCCACCCTCACAGGAAAGAAGCTTTTCCTCCTGTTGAGATGGAGTTTCCCCCGTCTCCCCCATGTCCACAGGAGAAGCTGCCCGGGAGCCCAGTGACACCGTCCAACAGATCGAGCCGATGTGGTTGCCCACGGGGGCTAAAGCCCAAGACCCTCTTCACATACCCCGGCAGCCCAGCCCCTCACAGCGAGGGGATGAGCCAAGTGCTGACACGATGCCATGCCTCCTCTGGGGTCCCAGAATAACCCAGAATGGTGTCCCAGAGCCGTGTCCCCCTCAATAGCAGCATTCCTGCTGGCAGCACAGTGCACCGAGCCGGCAGATATCATCCCTGGATGCCCAAAAGTGCGGGGAGGGGGACGGTCACTTCTGGACACGACCCATCAAATCTTCCAATTTCTTCCCCTTTTTCTCTCACATTCCCTACCTGAGCCAGGCGAACGGTGAGTGCCCTGAGAAATGTACCTTTCATAACCAGCCGCAGCAGCAGCAATCATCCGGCTGATGTGCATCGGTGACATTTTTCATGAGAATAACTAGTAAATGCTGATGATCTTTTCTTCTAATTACATATTCACAAGCTATTCGCACCCATTGCCAGCTTTCACGTTTGTGACTAGATGAGGCATATTTAAATGCAACGCTGCGTACCAAACACGAGAAAATTCCTGCAGGCTGCCAGTGCCTTGTTCTTCATTGACCAAAGCAAAACTCATCAGACCGTGAGTTGTGATTTGCAGAAAAGTGTTTAATGGGCCGAGAGAAGCTGAATTGGTGCAACGACCCGACCCCATGCGCCTTCCTTGGCGGGGGGGACACTTCTCCCTGTGTAGTCCTCTCCCACCCACCCACAGAAACCCCCCTCAGTGTTGATGGTGCTACAAAACGGGTCGATGTTGGTAAACTCGTACAGTGAAGGGGCTGTAAGTGGGGTGTGAGGGTGAGGAATGGGAGAAGGCTCTCCCCTGAGGGATGCTGGCTGCAGGCCTTGGCCCCGCTCAGCCTGGAAAGAGCTGCTTGGGTTGTGGATAGACCTTCATCTGGAGGACAGACAAAAGAGATAGAAGTTAAAAATATATAAAAGTGGTGGTCTAAATTCATTGCAGTTGGCAGCAGGACAGGCGATGTGCTGCGCGGGCAGGGCAGTGCCAGCACCACAGGTCCCTGCGGGCTGGGCTTGGTGGCTGATAACTTGCTTGGCAGGACCCGTGTAAGCAATGCCATCAGCGTTTTGCTGTAATGAATCTGCATTCGCTCAGTTTTCCTGACATTTTGTTTTAACTGCCTTGTTTAAACACAAAAGATGAGCCTAAGTTCTGCGGGCAAACCCGCTGCTTCTGTGTAAGCCCTCCTGCAGATGAGACACGGCCCCTCGTGGAAGGCAAACACACAATTTTGTGGGCTGAGCTCCCAGACACAATCTTCTCCGGGAAAACTGCGCAGGAGTCCCAGGATGCTCGGGGAGACGACCACGGCGATTGCTCGGGGGGGTGTTTGAACACAAGGTCCAACAGAGCACGGGGTGGCCGTGGGCAGATGCTCGAGGCTCGTCTGTCCCTTTCCCCCACTTCTCTGGAGTTCAGGCGGTTGCACAGAAGTCCATCTGCTTCCTACCGGCACAGACGGCCTGCAGGACAGGTTACGGGTCTTAAAAACAATTCGATTTTTCTAGTTAACTAACCAGGATTCCTCAGCCTGATTCAAAACTCACTGACGTTAAATGGATTATTTCCCACGACTGCAGCACTCTACGAGACGAAACCTCACCTCCAGGGACTCCTCCAGGCAGTAGCGGTCCCTGTAGGAGCCTTTTGCAGGGAATTTCCAGTGATCTGATAGTGCTCCTCGTGCAGGAACCAGTCTCACGGGGCAAACCCTCCACTGCCATTCAAAATACGCCTGTGTTATTTTTCCAAGAACCTGTTTTCGTCTTTAGTGAGAATAATAACTACATTACTATACTTGCACGTCTGTTTTAAAAATCAGTGCGCAACCACTATGCATAGCACCAGAATATTCCTGAAATTAATGAAATATGCCTTCTATCCGCTACTGATAAAAATACGGCAGCATTTCAATCTCTGTAAAAAAAAAATATTATGCCTCTCAACTAAGGAGAGAGGTAAATACCTCAATGAGAGCGAAGTAATAAATCGATCAGAGGTTATTAATGAAATGGTCTTCATCAGTCTTTCTTTTCTGTGGAGGAAGCGGGAAGGTTTCCCCTGGCAGAGAGAGAGACGGATGTTTCAGGGACTGAGCCCACCAGCCGAGGCAGAGGGGCAGCCACCGGAAGGGACATCCCAGGGTGACCAAAGGAGAGCCAAAAGGTAAGGCCGATGTATTTTACAATGCATTTTGCAATTTATTCTGCTTTTGAACGCTTCTTACAATGCCAATCTATACTATACGGTCTGCAAAACACAGAGCCGAACTCAAAGCCTGCAGATACTTTCAGAAGCCGAATCATTTGTCAGTTATTGGCATTATCCGTACTGCCATCAGCTCTTCTGCTCAGAGAGCTCTATCAGCATTCTTTGTCTTAAACCGCCTATTTATTTGCTCTCTTTTTAATGTTTACAGATGGCTCCTTCCCTTTTGCATACATTCGCTGCAAAGTAACAGTTCTTCCTCGGAATAATCTGTGAGAAAAAAAATGAATGTTTAGTTGTTTGGTAAAGAATTAGGCTGGCGGTATTTTTTTCAACAAGAGCTATTTCACCTAAAGCACAGAAATGGCAAAAGAAAGAAAATGACTGGATCACATCTAAAAACGTAAATGGCAAGCAAAAGAGGATTCTTATTGGAAATGATAAAAATATTGGTGGATAGCTAATTTTTATTCAGTGTCTTGAATTGAGAAGATGCAAAAGCTTTTAAAGGATTCAGGGACAATTTCTTCATAGGGATGTGTGATAAATAAGAAGTACAGCCATCTCGTGTTGAGACACAAACTTCCATTACCCTAATTCAATTGAAGGCATTTAGCTCCTGAAGTTAATCTCACCAGACTGTCTTCATCATGTCCATGGAAGGCTGTCTATTATTTTTGCTTTTAATGCTCAGTACACTTTTTAACATATCAAACATATGGAAAATTTATTTCTTCAAGACCACGAGAGACAAATAATATTTCTGCAGCAAATAAATGTCACTCAACTGCTGCAAACTCTCTCTGGTTGGAGATGGTGGGAGGCAGCCTCAGACAACATACATACATTTAGCCCGTTTCCTTAAAAAGGATAATGAAAGAAAATATGCAAAGTGCCACTAGCACGACTAAATGTATTTTTAACTATGCAATTGTCTTTTACAGGGATTTAACTTTCATTTCCACCTGTTACTGAGCAGCTAATAGCTTCCCTTTGAGTGAAACTGGAATGCTCAGAATTTGTTTCTCCCTCCGTCGCCGTGGCAGTAACCCTGCCTGTCACCTCCCTAGTTCCTAAAAAGCCATCAGCTCTGCTCCGTTACATCAACGGATTTCTGTTGTTCAGCTGCAAGGGACGAAGGCGGATCCAGCCCCTCCAACCTGGGTCACCATCCAAAGGAAGAACCGCTTCAGCTCCCAGAGCCCTCTTATGCACTTTCCCACCTGGCGAAATCACAGAATCATCGAACCTGAGAACAGTTTGTGTGGGAAGAGACCTTAAAGCCCACCCAGTGCCACCCCCTGCCCTGGGCAGGGACACCTCCCACCAGCCCAGGTTGCTCCAAGCCCCGTCCAACCTGGCCTTGAACCCCTCCAGGGATGGGGCAGCCACAGCTGCTCTGGGCAACCTGGGCCAGGGGCTCACCACCCTCACAGCAAAGCATTGCTTCCTCACATCTCATCTCAGTCTCCCCTCTTGCAGTGTAAAACCGTTCCCCCTCGTCCCATGGCTCCCCTCCCTGCTCCAGAGTCCCTCCCCAGCTTTCCTGGAGCCCCTTGAGGGACTGGCAGGGGCTGGAAGGTCTCTCCGGGGCCTTCTCTTCTCCAGGCTGAACCCCCCCAGCTCTCCCAGCCTGTCCTCACAGCAGAGGGTTTTGCCGGGTGCTGGGAGTCCCGGGGCTTGAAGGGATCCCCCACGTGCCTCTGACACACACAGGCTGAGGCACCACCTCGCTGCCTGTGAAATGTCAACCTCTTTCATGATACAAGACAAGACCCTGGCCACGTCACCCCCTGCCCTCTGTGAAGCATCGCCTCACGGCCACAGCTGTGCAAAGCCCTGCTTCAGTACAAAACCTGCTGAATTTCCTCCTTTGCCATGTCTGGCAGCACGTTGAGTTCCAGGACGGCTGACTGCATCATTGACTTGTGCAGGTTTTTTTCAGAACTCTTTTGATAAATTGCGACCAGAGAAAATAAAGCATGTGCAGCCACTATGGATGAGTCGAGCCGGCAAATAAAGCCCGGCCACTCTGCCACGCACGGGAACTGCTAATGAAGCTCCAACGGGTTGCTGTGTAATTCACTGTGCTGCACGATGTGGTTAAGCAGCAGTTTTAGATGCCTTCCACTTTTAATCTTCCTTTGCTTCCTTGTATTTATGTTTCCGAGAATAATGAAATGTGAACAAGATAAATTTATGGAAAAAATATGTAGCTCTATATATGCAATGAATAAACAAGTATTTTAAACTACCATTTTTCTGCTAAATTGTAAAAGTGGTGCTATCTGCTTCGTGGTTTTCTACTTGGATGAATTCTTCATTCTGTTCCTAGAAACAGCAGGTTCAACGCAAGAAGAGAGGTATAAATATTGCAATTGTACTCCCCCTCTACTCCACTCTCGTGAGACCCCACCTGGAGTACTGCATCCAGTTCTGGAGCCCCTACTACAAGAAAGATATGGACGTGCTGGAACGTGTCCAGAGAAGGGCCACGAGGATGCTCAGGGGGCTGGAGCACCTCTCCTGTGAAGACAGACTGAGAGCGCTGGGGTTGTTCAGTCTGGAGAAGAGAAGGCTCCGAGGAGACCTTATTGTGGCCTACCAGTATCTTAAGGGGGCCTAAAAGAAAGCTGGGGAGGGACTTTTTAGGATGTCGGGTAATGGTAGGACTAGGGGGAATGGATTCAAACTAGAGCTGGGTCATTTCAGAATGGACGTTAGGAAGAAGTTCTTCACCATGAGGGTGGTGAGACCCTGGAACAGGTTGCCCAGAGAGGTGGTGGGAGCCCCATCCCTGGAGGGGTTCAAGGCCAGGCTGGATGGGGCTCTGAGCAACCTGATCTAGTGGGAGGTGTCCCTGCCCAGGGCAGGGGGGTTGGAACTAGATGACCTTTAAGGTCCCTTCCAACCCTGACAATTCTATGATTCTATGATATATAGATTTTTCTAATTGCTTTTCCAGCATGTTGAATATCTGCAAGAAGCGGGACAGGACTAAGTGTCCATCCAGCCTGTTTCACTGCCCCGGGTGTGGATGGTGACCCCAAAGCAGGGTCAGCACCTCCCGAGCCCTCGGCAGCCACTCGTCCCGCAGCACACGCACCTCATCCCCCTGCCGAGGAACTAAGATTGCAGAGTTTCTATTCAGACCTCTCATAAATGAAAAAATACTGACTTTACCAATCTCTTCACATCTGAATTGCTACCTCTCTGGCCTTTAAACATCCTTGAGCAGCATCAGCTTTGGAGAACCACAGCAGAAGCGGTTCGGCTGTTGCTATAACCAGAGCTAACGCTTACATCATTTAAACATACACTCACACAAAAAAATCTAATCTTTGCCATGGAAGTAAAAATCTTAGCTTCTGATGTCATGTTCTTTGAAAATACTATCAATGCAATGAAAATTCAGTCGTAAGTAATGGCAAAATATTCTTGACCTATTGAAGAAAGGTTTTAACTTTCTAGTGCCATAGTGCCAGGCACTAAAACTCTGTTGTAAAATCTTCCACTAGCTTCACACCACCTCTTTTACAGCATTAAAAATGTATTAAAACAGTTGTTACCGTCTTGTAATACTTGCTCACACTGTCAGTCCCGCTCTTTGTGATCGCAGGATCAAAGGCAGCCGTCAGGACACAAGGGGGTTGGTACCACATTCGCAATACGCTGCCTAAAAGCGCCTGCCCACGCCGGGGCAGGCAGAACCCCACGCCGTAAAATACCGTGTCTGCCATGACCGATGTCTTTATTATGAAAATATTTTTTAAAGTTAGCTCAAATAGATTTGACAGAAATCATCAGGATTTTTTTAATCAACATTTTCCATTTAACTGTATTCTTGGCTTAATTGCACAACTATGACATTTTTCTTTCCAATATCTACGTGGATTTCACAGAAATCTGGCAGCAAATTTTGGCCACTTTTCGTTTTGCAATCATTTTGCTTTCTTGACAACTAGATTAATTTGTCCTATCCGTTTAAAACAGTCCCTGTTGACCTGTGCATTCCCAAAGGTCCAGATCCAGATTGATCTCCCATTGTTTTTCTATCTTGGACATTTTCATAGATGTCTTTGAGTTAAAGAGGAGATTCCTGGTTATTTTAACTTTGCCTTTGGATTCTCGATGTAACCTTGGCATTGTTGTTTTGGTGTTCTTTTAGGCAAATAGTACTTTAATACAATGAGCAACACATCACTAATAACCATGGAAAGAATTAAAAATGTAAATAGACCACTGAAAATTGCTAGACTGAAGACGGACAAAAGTTTTGCCACTTACTCTTGATCTCCCACAAGTTTCTTATCTGCTCAGGAGCGGGAAATTTGTTATGATTGATTTCAGTTGGATGGACGTGTTCCATACCTCCGTCACCTGGCCGGCAAGTAGAGCCAAGTCCTACATCTTTTCAATCTTAACACAAAAAAGGAACCGAGGAAGACAAATCATGTTTATCAGGAGATAATATATAGGGCATTTTATCTAAACAGTGTGAGCGCTCATCACATTTAAACTGAAATTTTAAAAAAAACCACAGAAACATGAAATTTAAACTGGATATGCTCAATGGCTTCTCAGGCAACCATTTGAGTCAGAAAAAATTACTTTATGCCTGATTACTTGGCTGTTCCCCAAAGTGGTGACGGTGAACTCTAGTAACTCTAGTATTTGGTTCCTTTCTCTTTCAAAGAATATATCTGCTGCCAGAGGCGAGTCTTCTTGCCCTCGTTTGCAGAACTCCTTTGAAACACCTTCAGCCAGCTCCACCTGGCACACATGCCTCCCGGCAGCTCAAAGGGGCCTCGGTGAACATCCATATCCATAAACGCTTGCGGCACCTAGTGCTTCATAACGACCTGTCTGATCGAGGGTAGGAGCTTTAGGTATTTTAATTTACTCTGGTTAGTAATAAAGCTGCAAAAAACCCCTGTGAGTTTATACTGTTGTTCCTAACTGCTAACATACTAAAACCAAACCCATAAACAAACCATCCCGATGCTTATCTTGTGATGCAGCAGCATAAAGCACAGATTGGGCACTTGTTATTCTATGTTTATATGTATTTGCATTTAGATCACTTAAGAGTTTGGGAGGATATAAAAGAAAAGGGGAAGTTTCTTCATCTCTTTCCATTCATTTACATCAGAAAATCTGCATATAAATGGTAAATCAGATCTGAACATGTGTTTTCTGGAGCGACATTATTAAAGTATACTTCTTAATGCTAATTGCTAGCATTGACATCAATTTGAGATTGCCTGTTGCTGAATTAGACCAAGTGAATGATCTACAGCTCCAGTTTCTCCACAGTGTCACAGGCAGATGCATACAAAACATGACTTTCTTTAAGAAAATTCATTTATCCAAATAGCTACAGGTACAATTCTCATTGTTAAAAAAACTCTTTAACAAGAAACAAGAAGAAAAGTGTGTCAGTAAAGGACTGCTTTTTTCATTGGCCGGGGGCAGGCTCCTAGAAATATCAAATACTGGATCACCAGACAAAGAACATCACCCGGTACCGTGAGTAAATGGTTTACTTTTTGTACTTCAGGTTACACAAGGCCAATGGGCTTGGTGGGAAGGTACAGACAACCAGGGCCACAAGCTTTTGTTTTGCTAATGATTAGCGCTCCCCAGCAGCTTCTCATTGCCCCTGACTCTTACAGATACATCTCGTAATTAACAACCTGCCACGAGAAAAAACCCTTTCAGTCAGTTTGGATGTGCACTTATCACAGCTTCACAGGCAACACAAATACATATACATATGTTAAAATAATTGAAATAGTATTTATGCCTTTACATTAGCACAAAAGAGGAAGCAAACGTTTGACTGTTAATCTGCTTTTCCCTCCCCCTAAACAAAGGCTGAGATAAAGTGCGCGGGTCTGCTTAATTTAGTATGCAAAATCTTTTATTTCCCTTTCTTACCATAACAACAGTATATTTTATTGTCTCAAATAAATTAGTGAGACTTCTGAAGAACAAAGTGAGTGAGGCGCAATCTCCAGTTGACCTGCAGAAGGGCTCCGGGGGGGAGCTGGCAGCCGTTTGCCCCCGACGCTCCTCTGGTGCCCTTACTTTGAGGAATCAATAATTCCCGTCATTGTCATATTGGAGTTTTAAACATAGACTTCCTTACCCAAGCTGTCCATCGACCCGCCATGGCTTACGCTCCGGTGGCACGCAGTACGGTGATGTCCTGCATTGGCTTCTCACCAGCCATCAGTCCCGTCCCGTGTCCAAACCAATGGACGTGGTGACTGGAAGCATTCAGGAGACAGGAAAAAAATCTCCGGTAGGACTAAAGCATATGGCATAACAACAACCACAAGTCCTTGTGGCTGTGAATAAGAATTACCCCACAAATGACAAGAAAAAAGGAAGCTACTTTATTTATCGGTTAGGATTTATTTCCTTGAAAGAAAAATAGTGTCATAATCATTAGTGAGAATGGGGCTAGAATGTAAAATACATTTGCATAGAGCCTACATTTCCCTTAGTGCAGATTTTGCTTCTTACATTCACTTCAAAGAACTTTAAAGGAACCTTTGCAGATGGATGAACTATTTATTAGCGATACAGTCATTGCGCAATTCTGCAATAACTCACCTTTAAGATGCAAAAGCCCCAACATCACAAAATTCCACCAAATACAACTATGAAAAGAGCTGTTAAAAAATATTTTCCGAGTGGTGTCTGAAGTGAAGACATAGCAAAGATGAAATTATATCCTAAATGTTAATATCAGAACTTATTCTGTGAAATAAACCATCTCGCACCTCTGCTACCTGCCTTCCCACTGCACGAAGCCATCCCCCAGGGCAGACGCTGCTCCTGCGGTGCCCGGGGCCGGTGCCGCCCGCTGCTGGTACTCGGCACCAAACCCTGGTCACTGCACAGAAACACTAAAGAAGGCACCGGCCAAAGAAAGGGAAATTTCACTGATGTTGGAGGGAAATATTCCAAATATTTCTTAGACCTTTAATAATTATTCTTATAAAAATACCTGATTGGTCACTATGGATACTAAAACAAAAAATGCCCCAAAACCCACAGAATATTGTTATCCATACATGTAGTGGGTTTTCTATCTGTTTCTGTGTACGAATTTTACTTGTTATATAATTCTGAGTTTAATAACGGAATTTCCAGAACTTTGGAAAAGTAGGAGCCTTTCCTCTTCTGCTCCTCTCCCGCAGCTGGCTTCACAGTTTTTCCTACAAACAAATCTTATGAAAACAGAATCACAGAATCACAGAATGGTAGGGGTTGGAAGGGACCTCTGCAGATCATCAGATACGTGGCTTCTTCCACCACGCGCAAGGGAGGCCAACCAAAGGAGGCAGAAGGGAAATATTTTTGCAGTTTGCTCTTCTTAAAGCCAAGGTAATCATATGATTAAAATTTGTGATATTAAAAAAATGTGTGTTACAAAAGGAAAGCTCTTAAAAAGCGAGGCAATGCCAGAACAGAGGTTGGAGCATGAGAGTTATGATGGGGTCTTGTCCTTCCCCCCCAGACGCTCGCCCTCTCTCCCTGCCCCTCCGGCACCTCCCTCACACGGGGAACTCACACAAATCCACTTTTTTATTAACCCGATCCCAGTTTGAGAGGCTGCGACCCGACTTGCAGAAGTGTTGGGTGGCAACCGGACTCAATGGTTACTTTCTATTAAGTAGAAATAGCATGAAATAAGTTGGGTTCAACTCATCACGGACAAGCACAAAGTGTTGCATCTACAGAGGTACAACCAATTCCATCAGCAGAATTGATTAGGTTACAGAGGAATTACTCTTTAATATGATGTTCTCCTGGAAAGGCTCTGGATGACAAAGTGAAGACAAGACCTAGACATCCACATCTGGGGAAAAGAGGAAGGCAGGCACACAGCCCATGTCTTGCAGGAGGATGCGTTGCTCCCAGAGAACATCCAACAGAAGCACCAAACCCAGCCGGGGCTGGAGAACGCATTGCCTATGAGGAAAGAGGAGGCAGCTGGCTGTCTTATCTACAGAAAAAAAATAAGAGCGGTCTGATAACAGTCTTCAAATATGCAAAGGGCTGATGTAAAGAAAATGGAAATAAGCTGGTTTTCCTCTTCCCCAGGGAAGCAGCAAAATGTAATGGGTTTAAATTGAAGCAAGGAATGTGGAAAGCAGACATTACAAAAACCTTTCAAAGTATCAGGGGTAGTTAAGCACTTAGATAGATCAACTAGGAAAGTTATAAATTCTCCATCATTAAGGGTTAGGCATTTATCCCACCTGGATATTCTAGAATTTATCCTACCCAGGGCAAGGGGATTTACTGCATGACTTGATATCCCTTCCAGAACTATATTTTACAATTTCTATGATTAAATATGGAAATAATTAATAGTGCCAGGTTTTCTGAAGAAACAGCTACGAGGCGCATCAGATTTGGCAAAATTAATAGATGTTTTAAACCTTAATCTTTCTGCACCTTAATTTTCTATTTACAAAATGCAGATAATGCCCACTCCTCTCACAGGAGTGTTGGGAAGAGAATTAATTAACTTTCTGAAGCGTTCTAGCATGAGCAGGAAGAGCACTACAGGAGATTCCGTAAAGAAATTCATAATTCTGGCTAAACAGAAGGGTGCAAGTGCTGCGCGTACGGTGAGCAACACGGACAGTATATCTGTCACCATGTCATTAAAGGGTAAATCATCACAAATACACAAAGATGTTAAGCCAAGAATGCATTTCCCAAATCTCAAGGACTTGATTTTCCAGCCTTAGCAATATGTCTTTGTAATATTACATATGCACGATGAGAAATGTACCCACTCCGTGTCCCGTGGGGTTGATTTCAGTTCACTTCAGCCACACGCAGAGACAACAAATCCTCCCATGGGCCCCTGTCGGCAGCGATAACCAGCCGCAACGACTCCGAAATCACGCAGAACCTCACGACATAGAAAGGGCAGAGGGCTTCTGGTCAGTTTGGGCTTCACACAGACAAATAAAACATGTTTCAGGGCACAGCCCTGGTTATATACGGTGAAGTGCTGTGACCAAAACCGTAACACATTCATATACATTTATTTATATACATTTATATATGAAGTGTGTTTTCCTATTAAAGATCTGGAACTGAGCTGTGAGCACCATGGTAGATTTTTGAGGGATACTGCATTAAGTAACTGCATCAAATAAATTAATTTTATTGTCCATACATACACTGTGCGAGTACATGCAGGTGTACACACATACATATTGTACGTATTCTATTTTAGAATATGCTGCTGAAATATTTTCCTGTTATTTTAGTAAAGACATTTTAAATTGCAACCCAGAGGAAAGACAAAGTTGCTTCTAGAGATTTCGTGTTTTCACTTTCCTCTGCTGAGCGTTGCACGGCTCCCGGGAGCGTGGGAAGCTCCGGGTACAGCCCAGCACCTGAAAATCAGCAAAAGGGACCAGGAAGAGATGTCACAAGCTTCCACCTGCAAGTGTGTTTTTATTCAGTTATTTTATTTCAGCAATGGTCAAAGCTTTACATTTTAATGTCTTCCTTCACAGGTAGTCAAGTTCCAGCAGTTACTGCAGATCTAGCAATTATTTAAATATATGTACTATAGAAATTATGAGAATCACCTACACTTTTATTAATAGCTATTCTGGGGTGCTCTATATTCAAGTTTTTCCACTGACATCAAACTTCTCATATTGATTCTTCGGGAAAATTTCCCTTCTTGTATGCAAAACAAAAAAGATACCAGTGGAAAGTGCACACTCAGCTTGCCCTGGCTGTGCTGTTTCATACTAATTTCTCTTCCACGGAGGTTTAGTTTTCCCACGAGCGCCAGCGCTTCTGCCAATGCAAGCGCTGCAGGAGAAAGTCTCCCTCTATGCCGCCCCGAGGTGCAATGCCAAGCCGGCATCCCAGACTCAATTTGCTCTAAATCAAATCATTCATTTCTTACCGCAAATGGAATTGTAGCAGAGTTATTTATATTTGGCCAACATTAAAAGTAGATATTGCAAAACGCCAGCTCAGCTCCCAGAGGAGCTCAGATCCGACATCAGTGGGGTTAGCGAGAGGCGCGATGCTTCTGCCGTGCCCTCGCTCAGAAAGGCAGGCAAAATGCTCGTTTTGGGGGGAGGAAAAGGAGCTCAGGGATAGCAAAGACGATGTGTTCACTCAGGCAGTGACCGAGGCATGGCCACGGGGATAGGGACCCGGTGGAGAAGGGATGGAGGTGCCTGAGCAACCAGCGGGGAGCCGGAGAGCTGTGTGGTGGCCAGGAGACCTCCTCCAGACTGGCAGATGGAGACCTCCTGCCTCCCGGGGGGATGGAGGCGAGACCTGTCCTATTTTCGCCTGGGCTCACTGGCAACGCGAGATCTATGCTGGAAATCCTGTCTTAGATCAGAGCTTATAGCTCGCTGGGCTGAGCACGTATGAATTCCCCCTGGCAGGTATCACCCGCTGCTCAGGTACGCCCCTACCTGATAACAACAGTCTTTCCCAGTGATTCCTAAACTACTGTCTTTTTCTTTGACTTTTCTTTAAAAAATCCTAAAAATTCCAATTACATTTCACACTTAGCATCCCAACGGCAAGCACACATCGCTATTGCCAAGCAGAGATGAAACGTGGCCGTTCGGGATAACAGCGTGTCGGCTTCGCTTGCCATTACAGGACACTGTATGTCAAAATCATCAATGCTAATAATAATAATTTCACCTGAAATGACATTTTTCATCCAAAGATCACAAGCTAGTGTTTATAAACTTCAGCCAGGCCTCAAAGCACAACACGGTAGCTCAGCACAAACATGGATGCCCGGGCTTACTGATGTAGTTTCTTTCTTCTAAAATTTACTTTCATTCTTCTAGAATAATGTCACAGGTTAAGAAAGCAGAACAAATATGAGCTATTTTGAGAGACTTGTGATCCACGCTGCCGCTAGGAGAATTCCTGCTCCAGGCTATTGTGCATCCCCATCTCCACCTCCTGAGCAAAATGGGCAAGAAAACCTCCCCCCGCAGGGAAAAATCTCCTTCTCCCCCCGGAAGGGCAGCGATCCCTGCGCCCTCGGGCAGGCACCTGCAACGGGCAGGAGGGAAGGCAACCTGCCCAGGGGACCCCAGTTATACTTCTTAATGTCTTTTCTCGTTAAAAAAAAATCAATTAATAAATGGAAATTACTAAAAAAGCCAGGAAACTTTCAGAAAGAACAAGTAATGAAGACTCCTACAACGCCATTTGGGCCCCTCACCACGAGACAGACACTGAGGGGCTGGAGCGTGTCCAGAGAAGGGCAACGGAGCTGGTGAGGGGTCTGGAGCACAAGTCTGGTGGGGAGCGGCTGAGGGAGCTGGGGGTGTTCAGCCTGGAGAAGAGGAGGCTGAGGGGCGACCTTCTCGCTCTCTACAGCTCCCTGAAAGGAGGGGGTAGCCGGGGGGGGTCGGGCTCTTCTCCCAGGGAACAGGCCATGGGACAAGAGGGAATGGCCTCAAGTTGTGCCAGGGGAGGTTTAGGATGGATATTAGGAATAATTCTTCACGGAAAGGGTTGTCAAGCATCAGAACAGGCTGCCCAGGGCAGTGGTGGAGTCACCATCCCTGGAGGTTTTTAAAAGCCAGGCAGACGTGGTGCTTAGAGATACAGTTTAGTGATGGGTTTTGTCAGAGTTATGTTGACAGTTGGACTCGATGATGTGAAAGGTCCCTTCCAACCTGGGCAATTCTATGATTCTATGACCCTCCGCCCTCATTTGCTCATAGTACAGCTTTCTGTTTTCTGGCCCCACAGGCAATGCCTTCTTGCTTCAGAAGACAAAGGCAGGATACATTCCCATTTTCAGGCTGCTTTGCGGTACCGGGTGTGGAGGACCTTCAAGCAGGTGGTTGCTCTGCCCCACGCTGCCCAAGGGTCCCTCCCGCCCCGGGCTGGGCTGCGCCGGAGCTTTCCCTGCAAAAAAAGTAACTCCAGGGAAACCACGTCAGTACTGGTATAACGTTTCCTGAGATTTTTCCCAAAAGTGAGATCTTACCAATAGGTTTTCTGATATTACTGACAGTGGGAGAGATTTTGGGGCTGAGGAATTAGCACAGGTACAGCGCGCCAGGGGGACGAATGGATAAGAAACGTGTTGGGGCTGTTCTGGATCTACCGCGGTTCACCGAGGCTGTGTGTACGGCAGGGCACCGGGACAGCCCTCAGCCAGCACCGGCAGGGAGACACCCCCCCTCTCCTCCAGCAAACATCACCTCACAAGGTTAAACACTGAGCCAGATCAACCGAACACAAACTGTAGCATGCGGGAGGCGACTTATTAAAAAAAAAAAAGAAAGAAAAAAGAGTCCCTGAACTTGCTGAACTTGTAGATTTTCTTGCCTCATCTTCAGACAGAAAACAGCATGAAATAAGAATAACCCTGCATGAACTTCGGCAGACACCCTCACCATGCCAGAGAAACATTCCCCCATCCCGTATGATACAGAAGCCATTCGCCTCAGCCACGCATTTCAAGTGCGTCATTTCAGTTCAGTAAGACAATTACTGTTCCAAGAAAGCAGCTTAATTTTTATGATGTATTTCAAGAATTTATCTCAATTTTATTTTCTTTTATTTTTCTTTTTTACTGGTACTGGAGATGTTTGCTAACCCGGCATTCCAATGTGCTGTCCTGTTCACGGCTGCAGCTCTCTCTTGTCCTTCTCCCTGTAATTTTCTGTAGAGAGCAAATATCCTTCACTGTACATTTTTTAGGTGCCCAGCACGGGGGTACCAGGCTGGGCTAGTTTGAACTTGCAGGTTTTGCTGAAGGTGGTTTGAAACGTGTTGCTCCTGCTCTGCAATTAAGTAATAGCGAAGAAGAGGAGCTGACGCCCGAGAGGTGCGGGTATGAAAGTCTTCCTCAGTTTAGAGAATATGCGTTTTTGCGTCAGGTCCCTGCACAGCTTTTTTAATGTGCAGGACATAACAACTGCTTTAAATCCCAAGAAATAACTTATAATTAAATAAAAAAAAAACAAACAACCAAAACTTAATAAGTAAACGAGAGGCTCCTGTAAGTCTTGAATGTGTGATTTCGCACAGCTGTCACAAAGTAGCGGAGGGATGCAGAGAACACAAAGCTGAACTGCGGAAACTATATATATAGAAGCAGGGTGAGATTTCAGCGCTTGATCTGATCAGCACATGGAGCCCAACACGACAATTGGGGAAACCGAAAAGCAGCTCTCTGTTTCAGTCACCTTCGTGGCTTGGCCACACAGCCGCGGTAGAAATCCTTTCCCGTCCACACAGAAGCTACAAACTCCTTTTCAGGGGCTGGCCTTGTTTTTGGGGAAGGGAAATTGTTTGTTGCATCAAAACTGAGACTGTGAAAGCACAGAGATGTGTTCATTTGAAGGAGAGAAAATGTGACTTGCGGAGCCTGGGGCTTGTTTGGGTAGAATCAGCAACGAGAAATGACGTTGGGTTTTAGATTGGGTTTATTTCTCTCAAGTTGTTTAACTCTCCTGGAAAAGGACTTTCCTAAGGAAGACTGATCTGCTGATTTAGTTTTATTGATTCCATTTCCTGTTATGCTACACAAAGAAAATCCAAACTTGCTACGCAAAGTAAAAAAAACTAAAAATCCCATTTGCTTACGGTTAAAACTGAAGGGAAACGGTGTTTTCCGCCCCTGGGCAGGCGCCGAGCCCCTGAAGCCGGCAGCTCTCTGGGCTGAGTCATCCCGCGATGGGGGGACTCCTCAGCAGAGGTCACAGTGGGCACCCACCAGCACCCAGGGAGCAGCAGCACCTTTTGAATGAAATGTTTTTGGGATGTTTTGAAAGAATAAGACCTCCCAGCACGGGAGAGGGTTGCCCACTGCCCCAGTCCCTGGGCTCTGCGCTCGGTGTGGGCTCTTATTAAAAATTCAGCCTCTGCCTAGTTCCCAGCAGGGGCTTGTGGCTGAAAATCCCATTCCCATATGGAAAAACTCACTTTTATCTGTAGCCATACCAACAGGGATTCAGTTTTCCTTCTACTTTGCATGCAAATACTCTAATATACACCAGCAGCCAGAGAGGAACCTGCTGCCTGTGGTCAGGGCAGCCCCAGGGCTCTCCTGGAGCCACCTGAGTTACACCTTGCCTGATGATGCAGCTCCTCTTTCACAGGGGGAAAAAAAAAAAAAAAGAAGAAAAAAAAGTTAAAAAATCAAAATTTAAAGCTAGTTGGAACATTAATATTAAGCTTTATTACTTTCTAATGTCACTTAAAACAGAAGCCGAGAAATCTATTTTGCTGCTTGGCTGTGGTGACCCCCAGTGCGTTTCAGCCGCCCAGCCTTCCCCTGCTCACGGCTGGAGAGCCCTGCGCTGCTCGTGTGCTAGATTCTACAGGAAGGCGGATCAAACATCATCAAATCTGGCCAGCCAGATAAAACAGACTCTCCCAGCGCTGCCATAACTCTGCGACAGAACGAGAAGAAATTAAAATAGATAATACAGTTTGTACCATAAAACAACCCACTCACAGAAACCCCAGCGCAGGGTCCTTTTCATACTTCTTACAGAAGTGAAATTTCTTTTACTTGCTTAATATTTGATGTAGACTTGTTCCATAGCAAGATTTGATAAAAATATTTATTCTGATTCTATGGATTAGGTGAAAATACAAATGATACTATCTATCATAATATTCAGAAACCTGGGAAGACATTTAGACAGAAGGAAAACTGTTCCACAGCAAGAAAAAAACTTAGTAAATAAAGCCAGTTAAAATCTTAGATCCAGTAACTTCTACTGCTCTCGTTCCTCTCGGTTTGCTGCCTTTTCTTTGTCCTTTCAGGGCTCTAACAAAGTCTGAGGATTATACGCTGGAAATTGAGTTTGCGTAATTCACTCCAGACTATCACCTCCCAAAGGCAAATCCTACCTGACAACCTCACCCTGCGGAATATCCCAGCTTCCTGGCACAGCTGTCCCTCACCGAGCAGCGGCTCCCATCCCACCAGCATCTCCTGAGCAGCATCTCCTGAGCAGCATCTCTCCCATCTCACCAGCATCTCCTGTGCAGCATCTCTCCCATCCCACCAGCATCTCCCGAGCAGCGTCTCTCTCATAACACCAGCATCTCCTGAGCAGCATGTCTCCCATCTCACCAGCATCTCCCAGGCAGCGGCTCCCATCCTTCCGGCATCTCCTTGTGCCCCCGCTGTCACCCGTGGCACCAGGGATTGGGCCCTCCGCCCTCGCCACCTCTCTCAGCACCCCCAGGCAGCAAATAACCAACTTCACTCCCAAAACTTCACTGGAAAACACGGCTCACTGCCCACATGACCAATAACCACGGAGCAGAGTGTTCTCCAACAGATGTCATCAGAAGTGGCTGGTTCCTGCACGAGCACCGCAGAGCATAATGTAGTAAATTGCGTTGGTTTAAGTTACCGGGTTTAAGTTGGTTTAAGTTACCGGGAGGCAAGAGAAAACATCTCGGTACTCTGCAATTTTTATAGAATAATATATAACTTCAAAATACATAGAAGTATTTAAAAAACAGATCTTAAAGGTCAAAATCCAGGCGAGGTCACACCTGCAGCACTCATTACCCAGCCAGATGGGCAGCATCTCCAGCACAGGCCACCGCAAAAGCCAAGCGTACAGGGAAAGTTCAAGCTATTTCGGTCATCTAAGGACCGGCTTTTGGGTTTTGTAAAGTGAGTTCCAGAACTGAACATCAGTGATTCACTGCAGATCACATCATAAGGGGTGAATTCATAAATCCATCAGAAAACCTTTGGGAAAACTAAGCAGGATGCCAACTTTGCTGGGGTTTCAGCCTGTTTCCTCATATAAAACATCCATCTCACATGGAGCTCCTACTGCAGAAGGAGAAGACAGTCAGGCATCTTCCAAGGGCACTTTGCCACTGATTTATACCCTTGCAAAACCTTACGCCAGAACGCCGGTACCTGCCAGCGCGTGTTGGCTTCTGGAGGGACTCCAAAGGAGCATAAATCAGGCAGCAAGACCCAAAAGCACAGACAAAGCTTTCAGAAACTGCTTGTATTGAACTATACAATTATAAAAAAGTCATGTAACCAAACTCCTCTTCCACAGGAGAAAGGCAGCAAATCAAGAACACAACAGGCAAGTTCCCCCAAGGCAGCAGAACTCAGCCTGTGCAGGCAGGGAATGGCCCGGGCGTCCCTGCAGCGTCCTGGCAATGACCGATAGCCCAGCCTGCATCTGTACAACAAAACTCCTGTCTGGGAGAGGGGGTTTTGCAGCAGAGAGGTGATGTAGGTGAAGGAAGGAGAAGAAAACTCTCTCCACCAATACCAGGAATAAGGAGGTATTTGTCTTCTGCCCATGTGAGCCTCATGAGGTTCAACCAGGCCAAGTGCAGGGCCCTGCACCTGGGTCAGGGCAACCCCAAGCACCGATCCAGGCTGGGTGGAGAATGGCTGGAGAGCAGCCCTGAGGAGAAGGACTTGGGGGTGTTGGGGGATGAGAAGCTCAGCACGAGCCGGCAACGTGCGCTGGCAGCCCAGAAACCCCCCGCAGCCTGGGTTCATCCCCAGCAGCGTGGGCAGCAGGGCCAGGGGGGGATTCTGCCCCTCTGCTCCGCTCGGTGAGACCCCCCTGCAGGGCTGCCTCCAGCGCTGGGGCACCAACAGCAGAAGGACACAGAGCTGTTGGAGCAGGGCCAGAGGAGGCCCCGGAGATGCTGGGAGGGCTGGAGCCCCTCTGCTGTGAGGACAGGCTGGGAGAGCTGGGGGGGTTCAGCCTGGAGAAGAGAAGGCTCCGGGGAGACCTTCCAGCCCCTGCCAGTCCCTCAAGGGGCTCCAGGAAAGCTGGGGAGGGACTCTGGGTCAGGGAGGGGAGCCATGGGACGAGGGGGAAGGGTTTTAAACTGTAAAAAGGGAGACTGAGATGAGATGTGAGGAAGCAATTCTTGGCTGTGAGGGCGGTGAGCCCCTGGCCCAGGTTGCCCAGAGCAGCTGTGGCTGCCCCATCCCTGGAGGGGTTCAAGGCCAGGTTGGACGGGGCTTGGAGCAACCTGGGCTGGTGGGAGGTGTCCCTGCCCAGGGCAGGGGGTGGCACTGGGTGGGCTTCAGGGTCCCTTCCAACCCAAACCATTCTGTGATTCTGTCTGTACTCCTAAAGTTCAAAGGAAATGTTTCCCAGATTAATTTCAGGACTAGGATTTCAGTTTATGTGCTTATGTAGAAACACTGAAATACTTCGTAACGCAGAGGTCACACCGATACAGGCAGGCTGAGCTCTGCAAAGGAGATCATCTAAACCAACACTATTTGGATAAACAGTTACAAGCAGCACAGGGAGCAAATTTAGACAAACCCATCAAATTCAGGGAAACTGAACCAGACCCACATGCTGTTTCACAGGGGAGGCCCCACCCGTGGGACTGCTCTTCCCTTGGCCCTTATTTAACCACACCTGGCTCCTCCTGCCATGGAAACGGGAAGGAAGGGGGAGGAATTGGTGAAGGTGGCCGAGGGTGTCTGCGGGCCCGACGGGGAGCACGGCCCGAGCAAAGCTCCACCGCACAAACTGCTCCTCTTTCTGCTGCCTCGACGCCTCCATTTCCCACCCAAATAGCACACCCTGCTCTTAACGCCACAAGGGAACAGCTCTCGGGGACGAGAATTGCTGGAATTGGTGATTCTTTGCACATTTGTGGGGGTATTGTGGAGGCTCAGATGATCCCTTTGACAAATGCTAAACTGCCCATGGAGATTTAACAGTTTTAAGAGTGATAGGTGCAGCGAGAGGCTAGCATTATGTTTTATTAAAGCCTGCTGAAAAGTTTATGGGCTTGTTTCTGAATGAGGCTTTCTCCCCTCTAACTACATCTCATTACTTCTCCTGAACACAGTCTGTCACTTATATAATATTTGCAGATAGAAAGGATGCTTTATATGTCTTCTTATTTGTTATATCATAAATATAACAAAATAGTGCAAATGACTTAATGCACTCACACAGCTGAACAATAAGAAATCCCAAAAGCATCTCTAATTAAATAGGAATTTCTTAAGAGATTTAAGTGGTGGGGTTTTGTTGATCATTTATTAGAGGAGCTCTTGTCAGAAAGCACATAATGCCCTAAAATAAAGTGTCACCATATTTCAATGGAGGATTTTTAAGCTGAGACTTCTCATGGAACATTTTTGGCGTGTTTTAGGATAGGAACAAGAGCATTTGGCACTGAAGCGTGCAAATCAAACACCCTGAAGCACCTTCAGCAGGAGCTTTGCTGGCCAAAGCTGGGCTTGAAACCGCGGCCAGAAGGTGCTGCCCCCGGCCCCCCCAGCTCCTTTTGCAGGCTCCAGCCCTGCCCGGGTGCTACCGACACCCACCTTCCTGGGCACCCCCCCCCAGGCTGGGAGCCCAACATGCTCCAATAACTTCCCCGTTAACTGCGAAAGCTGCCTGCTGTGCTCTGTGGCGCGGTACACGGGAGTATTTCTAGGCCTCCAGTTGGATCCCGCACTGCCTTTGAGAGTCCAAGACTTCTGTAATCTCCAATTTTCGAAGTTGTTGATGTTTTCCCTAATCCTCTTATCACCGGCTGGGAAGCTGTCTCTGCCTTTGCAGCCACCGTGGCAGTGTTGTCCCCGTTTGCAGCACTGTGCACCCCTGGTTGTGTGACACCCTACGATATTGCCCAAACCCTCCGGAGAACGTCAGTATTCACGTATGAATCTGATTTCACCTGGATGGGCATGTATCTTTCAGCCGGCACCTCATATTGGAGAACCCTTGTGGTAAACAAAGCCGTTAAAATGCAATAACCAACTTTCAAGAACCATTTGACTAATTCCACGATTCAGGAACTCTGAGGCAGCCACCGCAGCAAACCGGGGGATCAAACGGTATGAATGCTAAGCTGTCGGGGCAGCTTCGCTACCCCTCAGAGTGCCGCCTCCGTTTCGAACTTCTGTTCTTTTGCTCCTTTTATTCTCCAGGTGCCTTTCTTCTAGGAAACTGAAAACACGTACACAAATAAGGTTATCTATAACGGACTCCAGTGGGAAGGGGGAGCAGAATGAAGTAGCCCTGAGGCAGAAACAGCTTTGAAATGATAATAATTATGATGGGAACGGATCATTTCATTTTACTGGGATTGCCACAGGCACAAAAAGTAAGGGTTTTGTCTGCATTTACCTACTCTGAGTTGAAGACAGTTACCCACCCGTCACAGGAGAGGTATTTACGGCTCTCCTCTTTCGCAGGCGCGCTCTGCGCTTTGCTCGTTGGGAATGGCGTTGCCTTCGCTCCAGCCAGCTCCATCCCAAACCCCGAAGCACCTCTTTTAATGTTAATCAAACATGCAGACCAGGATTTCCGTTGTTTGCCTTTCATGTAAATGAAACATCTACTCGTTGTGCAATTATGTCTCGAGTGTAGGATTTGCTGGCTGGCACGCAGCTCACGGTAGCACTGGTTGGGTTTTTCTAATCAAAATGTGCAATCATTAAGTGGTATTTGATTTAATGTAAGGACCGTAATTCCGCTTTCCTCTCCCAGAAGGCGAGTCGGTGATCCTGGTCTCACACCCATCAAAAAACAGGAAGAATTGAAATTGGTTTGCTGAGCAGACGCCACCACGCCGTAGCCCGCGGGGACTGATTATTTCTCCGGATTAATACACTCACCTTAATGCAATGATGGTTTTGCCTCCGGGGTGAGACTTTCATTGCAGGCTGGAGTGATGGGACAAAAAGGTTAAAAATCCTTAAGCCCCAACTCATGACTACAAACGAGCTTCAATGGGAAACAGTTTTTCTCCACGTAAGGGAGATTTGGTTGGAAAGCATTCTGTAGTAAAATGGTACTGTTTTATTAACACTTCCCCCCACCACACATGCGGATTTTAAGCTGCCACCATCCTCTATTCCTGCCTGTGCACAGGAGGCTGCTGCGTTGCTATGCTCACAACAAAGATTATTTAAAAATTTTGCTGATATTGCTCCAAAAGGTGGAATGGCCTCAATTGGTGTCCCCTTGAGGACCCCCGTTGGCCGCAGCCAGAGCCGTCCGCTGGACCCAGCTGGCCCCAGGCAACCCCTTCGGGACCACGAAATCGCCTCCTCCCCGCCAAATCCCACCCTGGGCAGGAAGCGGAGCCCAGGAAAGAGCACACAACATTTCACAGCCGGAGGGGACCTGGGTGGCTGGGGGCGCCCCTGGCCTCCACCCCCCAGTTTTGCTTTTCTTTAATAGCATGGCCATTAGCAAAGATAGAGCAAACATCACTCTACGAAGGCTCAGGTAAAGACCCTCATTTGCATCTGTCATGACTTGTGACATTATAGATTGCTCAGCTCTCAATTAAATTACAAATGGGTTCAACTCTCTTTTTATCTTTGAAAGTGTCATACACTGTTTCAGAGGAACGGCTAACCGCTGACAGCAGAGACCGGCTGGCTGGGAACGGGAGCTCGAAGGGAGGAATTCAATAACACTGCAAACTATTTCTCATCAAGAATTTTCCCACAAAGTGCTTTTTCCATCAGAAAATGCTTATTCATCAAAGTGAAAACTTTTCACAGAAACACATTGGCTCAGTGAAGCCTTTGCTGGAAAACGGTTCTCATCGAATCACAGAATCATAGAAACATAAGAGTCGTCATGGTTTGAAGAGACCTTTAATATCATCAAGTCCAACCATTAATGCAGCACTGCCAAGTCCACCACTGCCCCATGTCCCTCAGCACCACGTCTGCCCGGCTTTGAAATCCCTCCAGGGATGGCGACTCCACCACTGCCCTGGGCAGCCTCTTCCAAGGCTTGACAGCCCTTTCCGTGAAGAAATTTTTCCTAATATCCATCCTAAACCTGCCCTGGCGCAACTTGAGGCCATTTCCTCTTGTCCCATCGCCTGTTCCTTGGGAGAAGAGCCCGACCCCATCCCCAGGTGGGGGATATCCTCAAACCCCGGGTGGAATTTCTGGCCAGACTCTGCAGAGCAGAGACCAGCTCCGAGTCCATGCTTTGGCCTGTCTATGAGCAGCCCCACGGGACTGAGATTTCCCACCGTTTTCCAAGCGCTGCCCCACGTGGTCCATCCCACGTGGTTACCATGGGTGTGCAACTGCCCGTCCCCACCCACCTCCCACCGCCCAAACAAAAACTACCCCTCCCTCATTTTCCAGGTGGCATAAAAATTTCAGGGGATTAATCCCCACCAGAAGAAGAGGTTTTTTGAAACCTTCAATTCTTGGCACAACAGAAAACCACTTCTAATCACATTCTAAAGGGAAAAATAAACAGACCAAGCTGGGTAGGGTTTTCACCCAGATGTACCATTTTTTTGTCAAAATCACTCATTTTTACAAAGGGCTTCAGTCTCCTGTCACATCAGTTTTATGTCCTTACAGTTCCATTGACATCAACGAAACACCCTGTGAAAGTGTGAACTGTGAGTGAACCTATAATCGGTCACAACGTGGGCAGTTCAAAATTCCTCAACGTCTGCATTATACTCTTCAAGTTCTTTAAATTATTACGTTTCCAGCAAAAACTCAGACTAGCGTGAAGTCAAAAAGCGCACAATCACCTTGCAGCACACCGTCACCCCAGCCTGGCTTTGGAGCAATCTCTGCGTCGAGCAGAGTGCGGTGCCCACGCTGGGAATTAAACATTATTGCGTGAGGAAAAAGCTGCTTTTTCCTGCACATGGAAACCCCTCCCCGAGAGGCAGACGGAGAGCTCCATAGAAAACCGTGCCAAAGCACATTCTTACAAACCTCTTGGCTTGATTGCCTTCAACAAAACAAGTGTGCAGATAAAACAAATACTATTTAAGGAACAGCATCTGCCATCCCTAATTTTGAGGGGAAAATTGACAGGGAAGTGCTAAGCTGTGTTCCAGCCTTTCACAGGTGTCTCTTTTGGTGCGTTGTAATGACTGTTTAGGGTTTATTTCAGCCCCGGTGGAGCTCAGGACAGTCCCTTCTCCAAAAGCTCCAGCTCTGAGTTTGGGACACCTGAAAGTGTCTGAATCTTCACAACGTGATTTCTTTGCTTTAGGGATCAGCGTAGTCTCCATCACACCCCCCTGACGCTGCCTCTCTCCGCAATAGCACCTTCTCTTTTGGTCTGTGGAAAAACTAAAGAATCCTAATGGATCCGAGCTGGACCAAGTGTATAATGAGGAAGAAAACGGCCACATGCTCCTCTTCCATGGCCGGTTGTGCCAGTGGAACCGAATCCACAATCAGGTTGGAGAAGCCCAAAGGCTGCAGGCGCAACACCACATGCCTCTCCTGAATATGCAGGATGAAGAGAAAACCTGACCTTGCTGATTCACAAAGATGGAAACAGAAAAATTCCTGGTTTTCTTGTAAGGAAAAATGCACCGAGCTCAGGAAAACACAGAGAAGTTTTTGCATGTATGTAACCCACCAGCTCCGGCTCTGCCCCACAGCGAGGGAGAGGAGAAGAGCCATTAGTGCATGGGCTCCCCTGGACACAGAGAAAAAACAGGCGAGCTCTGATTGATTTGAGCTATGACCTTTGAAGACGTAAACTAGAATATCTGCCGGGGCAGGAGATGGTATGCCTACAAAAAAGCTGGGGAGGGACTTTTTAGGATGTCGGGTAATGGTAGGACTAGGGGGGATGGATTCAAACTAGAGATGGGTCATTTCAGAATGGACGTTAGGAAGAAGTTCTTCACCATGAGGGTGGTGAGACCCTGGAACAGGTTGCCCAGAGAGGTGGTGGGAGCCCCATCCCTGGAGGGGTTCAAGGCCAGGCTGGATGGGGCTCTGAGCAACCTGATCTAGTGGGAGGTGTCCCTGCCCAGGGCAGGGGGGTTGAACTAGATGACCTTTAAGGTCCCTTCCAACCCTGACAATTCTATGATTCTATGATTCTATGTCCCATTCCTGTGTCAGTGCTGTAACAAAGCCCTCGTGCTCTCTGTGGCAGTGGCCAAATTCCCCACAAACTCCCCCTGTTTGGGGGACGCACAGAGAAATGCAGTCACATACTTCAGGTGGAGGAAATGTTGAACCCAGATATAAAAAACACCTCTTGAATAAGGGTCAACAATTGATTAACAAATGGATTAGGAAGAAAGAAGCATGGGAAAGCTGCAGGGGTTTTGTTTGTTTGTTTGTTTGTTTGTTTTTTAAATGGTTCTTGAGCTTAGAATTTCCCTTTCATTGATTTGCCTCTTCTCTTAAACTGCTGCAAAAGAGAATAAAACTACATTTGTTGTTTTATTTCTGCAAGAAAACCAAACAGATTTCCTCTGGGACAAGTCTAAACCATGATATAGCTGCATTGTTTTTCTATTTGGAGAGTAAAGCAGGCACAACCGGAGCCTCCCCTGCCTGCGGCGGGGTGTCGGGCACGGCTCACGCCCGGCTTGGGGCGCTCCCGGGCTCCCGCCGAGCTTTCCTGGCCGGGATGGCTGAGCTCCGCGCCCAGCCCCGCAGAAGGACCCACTCAGAAGGGGAATTCACGACCTGCTCTGTTTCACGTAAGTGCTGAAACCAGCACAAAGCAACTATGACCATGAAAGACGAGGGTGCTGACATACTTCAGTAATTCAAGATCCACACCTTGCAATAACAATTCATTATTAGAACTTTTTTGTTATCCAAGTACCAGCTGTATTTATTTTCATTAAATCGATTTATGTTCCAAATAAAACGTTGACCATTAATTACATAAAATCCTGGGTGTCTATTGGGGACCTACCCTCTTTTCCTCGAAGTCAATAGGCAACGCGTTCAATATCAGCCTGAAGCTTTGGGAAGGAAAAATCCAGTTTCAAATACACCGCGAGGCCGAATCTTCCAGCGCAGTGTCAGCTTTTCAATATGCTTTACTTTTGACCGGATTAATTTCTTACTTTTTCCTAACCGGAAACAAAGAGCTGCTTTCCAGTCAAATAGTCAATATTATCACAGGAAAGTCCCAGCCGCTGTGACGATGACAGTTTTGGTGCTTTGCGCTCCAGGAAAGCGGGGGTAGTGCGTGTGTGTGTGTCTGTGTCTGTACCGCACCTGTGTGCCTACAGCTCCATTTCCCATCCAGCTTTAGCTGATGATAAACTCCTTCTCACCGCACCCTTCCAATTTCACTGTGCTCTTCAGCTGTCATAACTTGGCTCCTTCACGGTGATCCATTCAGCTTCTTATTAAATCTATTCATCTATTCCAACTTTCAATAGCATAATATGCAAAGCAGTTATCTCATATATAGGAGATGTCTTTTTGTCATAAATCTTTGATATGAGAATAATGTAGTTTCAAAAAGGGAGAGGACATATACTTAAATGTCAGACAGAAGAGATTAAAAATTCGGAGTCTAAGTTAGATAACATCCTTCACATTCGCATCTATAAGATAAATAACGAGCTTAATCTTATCTAAGATGTACGCTCCTGGCATCACTCGCTGAATTTTCAGAAAGTATCTCCATTAGTGAACTCAGCCCGTCGGATCCTGAATTAGGACCAAATTCAAAGGCGGTTTCTGTTGCCCATGGGAGGGCTGAGGTTCCCGTCCTCTGCGTTCTGCCTCTGCCCAGCCCCTCCCGAGGACCCGGCAAGCTCCATCCTCCGGCTGGCGACACTAACGGGCACCTGACTTTATTTCTTACACTTTCTCTCTGCTCCCAATGCATGGAAAAACGAGATGCTATAGAAATTTGTGAAGAGATAACCATTATAACTTCAGATAGTTGGTTTTTTTACATATAGCTGTGACAATAAAGGCACTAAGCCTTGTCCTTACGTCTGCTGGAAGCTGCAGCTCTGGAGAACCTGGTTTTCATCTGGTTTTCCATTCACATGAGAGCACACGAGCTGCAGCCTGATCTCAGGTGGGATGCTCTCCTCCAAGATGAGGTGCAATCCCAGAGCTTCCAGTCCCATCCTACCTCTGCCCACCACTGAGGACAGCAAAAACCTGCCCGGCAGGACGGGGATTTGGTCAGGATGCTCTTACACTTGTCAGTGTGCCACATTTTAACAATAATAGTGAAAACCAACCCCAAATAAACCCTTTGTTCTTACTATTGTTTTGCTTCTGCTGTCATCCCCAGGTCCATCTCCTGATATTTCCGTACTGAGAAGCATGAGCAGGACTTGAGCATTGGCCCTAAAAGCACCACCTTTCAAATTAGAGTTTCTCACAGACGGATTTGTAGTTTTTATCTCACTGAAACCAACAGGTTGATCCTGGATAACGAACCTGTTCCAGATAATGAAAGAATGCCAATGGACCGAAAGCAGGCC
Organism: Dromas ardeola; assembly: GCA_013398915.1. Lineage (NCBI taxonomy): Eukaryota > Metazoa > Chordata > Aves > Charadriiformes > Dromadidae > Dromas > Dromas ardeola. The sequence continues at coordinate 235,731 of VYZM01011585.1, read as the reverse complement.
ATGCGTTCAGGATAAATACAGGGGAATTAAATGCCTCCTTGTATATTGATGGGCACGCCAATAAAGGTCCCTTGTCAGAGAAGGGCTTGCCTTCTACTGACACCAGCCAAGAAACCCCGGATTTTCTTTGCCGTTTATTTTTTTCTCAGTTTCTATACTAAATATGTCTTTACAAACTGACAGTTCTTGCATTGTCCCAGTTGTAGGAAGCAGCAGAGAAAAACAAACAAAATATTAGTCCAAAGTATGAGATTCCTCTGTGTTTTTCACTTGTAAACCTGTATATTTTAAATCAAGTTTTATTTCTGACCATTATAGACATTCAATACATGTTTGATCTATACAACTAAATGCATTGTGGTACTAAAACATCCGTTTAATTAACTACTGCATTACTTCTGATTTCACTGGGATGTTTCACGTGTCTACGCTTGATCTGGCTGAGAGGTACGAAAGGTGAAAAAATAACCTGTATAAAGTTATGGATGCTTCTGGATTTCAGAGGTTTGTTGGTCATATTGTAATGGGCTCCTAGCAGCATTTTGCTTTGGAAAAATAAAAATGGGAAATTGTGTGTCTGTCCAGACATAAAAAAAATAAGTGAAAGGTAAGGGTTGTTCCCGCGGGCCAGCCCACCCTTCTCGGCCAGCGCAGCCAAAGGAGCTCCTGCAAACTGCCTGCTCAGCCCCAGCCGCGGGCAGGAGCGGGCAGGAGCGGGCAGAGGCGGGCAGGCACGGGCAGGAGAGGGCAGCAGTGGGCAGGAGGGGGCAGGAGCGGGCAGGAGTGGGCAGCAGTGGGCAGCAGTGGGCAGGAGCAGTCCCACGGGAGCTGGGACATCAGCTCTCCGGCAGTGGGGGCCTGCGCATCCCCTGCAAACATCTGGACCACCAAGAGTAACCACCCAGGGAGGAAAACCAGAGTGAATGAGACAGTTTTCACACCCCACCCTTATATTACTGTATTCTTCTCCTGCTTTGGTGAAGCACTAGAGGATTATCTGTCATTTAAAAAAAAAAAACCAAACCAACGAATCAACACTTCTGCATAATCTTAAATTAAGACCTAATATTTATAGATATTCCCTGTAAATACAATGCTGAAATATGTCTGTGCTCAGAAGCCTTTTGTTCACAAAGTCCTGACAATTAAAATGTGCTAATGACATGCAGATTATTACAAATTTATCATGCTGATTTTATGTTGATGAAAGTTTAAATATACACTGAACTATCAACCAGGGACGAGGGGGGGAGATGCTCACACATTGTGACACCGCAGTAACTGCGGCTGATTTCTCATTTTCTGACGAGCCTCCAGTCGAAGTCAAAGCGCCCCTGAATATCAAGCACTTGTCCGAAGGAAAGCACATTCATTACAAAGTCAAAATGTTTTATTAAAAGACAAGAGAGGGGCAAAACCAAAACAAAGACTAATTTCAGAAGATAGCTAGAGCTGCAGAGGGATTCTGCATTTGCAGTTCTCCTTATTCCCTGTGTCTCTACTAAAGGTTCAAACCTACTTTAAAAAAGAAGAACAAAAGTTGATGCATGAGCTCTCCCAGCACTGGGACTTAGCAGACCATATGTTGCATCGATAATGGGTGGGTTTAATTATTAGCTCTTCCTAAAGTAACTGGCATTGAAAGAGTTCTGACTGCAAGGCACCAAAAGGAAATTTCAAGGGTAAACTTTGAAAAATAATTCATGCCTGGGTCATTGGCAGGCACTATTTGATCATTTCAAGACATACATTTACCTCTGTAAATGAATAAATTCAATTGGAAAATACCTTTTGGGGTGAACAGAGTGGATTCTGAGTCCAGAAACCAAGAATATCCCCAGGGGGAGCTTTGGGCGCACAGCCCCAGCTGTAGCGTTTGGAGACGGTGTTCAGGGCGAAGGGCAGATACATAGAGAGAGTGAAAAATCTGGGCGAGAAGGGAATGGCTGGGCAGCCAGCGGTGCTCACGAGCGGGTCCCTGGCCCCACAGAGGCCATGCCCTTTCTGATAGGTGTCCGGGGACCAAACACCCTCTAATCCTGTTCATAACAATCTGCCAAATCCCGGAATCAACTACTTCAGAGAAGAGGCTTGATACTGGAAGAGATCCCTCTGTCATGTCTAACAAATAAATGCAAATCTCACAGTACGTATATAAAAACACTGAGAATTTTGCCTAGAAATCGACAAACTTAGCTCAATTTTATTCTTATTAATATGATTTTTTTTCAACAGGTTTATATCACCTATGTTTTTTACATGCGATTTCATAGACACTTTTCACAAATTTGCGTTCTTTCAAAACTTAAACCAAACGTCTCATTATAAACCTCCACTTGCCTCAGTAAAGACAGATGAGCTTTAAACAGAAAGATTTCAAACACTAAGTGCAACTTGAGTATTATAACACGAACACAGCTTTAATTTTAAAAGGTAGACACAGCGAGATATGGCATACGTGGGTGTGAATCATACATATTAATGCCCTAAGTGTGTCATTTGTCTTCCCTTGATGTAAATTGCATTTGTCTGCTAGGGCAGAAACTCAGCCTACCATAGTTTTAGCTGTTAGGGGCAATGTATTAGCGAGGTTTGCAAGGATGGGCACAAATTAGAGAGACGTCGGTCGTTGCTCCATGACCCTCTGGCACCAGGGGCAGGTGAGCACCAACGGGAAATTCTCCCGAGACATGCAACTCTCCTGGCAAATACACCAAATCTCCCGGCTGAAATGCGTCTCTAACTATTGCTAGCACTACACGCACTTCACAATTGCAATTTTTTGCTTCTAAATTACAGCACTTGTATTCCTGAAGAAATCATCTCACTTGCACGATGTTATCCAGCCCTCATGTACCGCAGTATGATAAAACAGCTGAAGAGATTACCCCCAGGCAAGACCGCGCGTACCCTGTTGGTGTGCATTTCATCTCTGTTCTCATCCTTTCTCTAGCAGGAAATTAGATCAACCCTACCAGACATGGTAATTTTCCTCATGTCATTTTTTACTGCCTAAATTTCTTTTTTCTTTTTCCTGTAGGCAAGAATGGATCAGAAACGACGACAGCTGATTTCAAACACTTTCCGACTTAGAGGAATAATTCTTTACGCTGAAGGACCAGCTCTCCTCTGGTGCTCCCCAAACCACTACTAAACCACAGGCCGTTCACTCTGATCCTCACCGTGGATTCTGCTTCTTGGCTTCCTCCATACCACCAATTAACACCCGCAGCCATTGTCCCTGCCGCTGAGAGCAACTTGATGGCAACCTCTGCAGGGCACCCTGCAGGGCGGCGGGTGAAGCTGGGCGTCTCACTCTCACCAATCGCCCTCCATAGGAACAAACCCCAAACGGCACACCGCCTCCTCTGCAACTTCCGTCCCATTTTGCACCATCTCTATGCCTCGCAGTGCTGCGGGGTGGCTCTGACACGAAGCCACCTCCCGTTTAGCTGCTAGGCAGGCAGGAGAGACCTTTAGGAGAAATCTTTCCTGTACCAAAACCCAACCAAGTGCTGCTTTGCAAAAACTTGATCTCCTACTATTTATCCCCTCCTTTCCCAGTACATGACTCTTCTCCTAGGTGGGAACTCCAGTCATGCTGCTTTTTGACATTCAATCACAAAATCATAGAATGTGTTGGGTTGGAAGGGACCTTTAAAGGCCACCTAGTCCAACCCCCCTGCAGTCAGCAGGGACATCTTCAACTAGATCAGGTTGCTCAGAGCCCCATCCAGCCTGGCCTTGGATGTCTCCAGGGATGGGGCCTCCACCACCTCTCTGGGCAACCTGGGCCAGTGTCTCACCACCCTCAGTGTAAAAGAGCTTCATCCTAATGGCTAATCTAAACCCACCCTGCTCTAGTTTAAACCATTCCCCCTCGTCCTGTCCCTGCATGCCCTTGCAAACAGCCCCCCCCCGGCTTTCCTGGTCTCCCCAGAGCCTCCTCTTCTCCAACCCCAACTCTCTCAGCCTGTCAACGTCCCCACAGAGCCTGAAAGGGAGAGAGATGGTGAGATGTAATTCCAACGCCGCTGCAGCCTGGCATGCCCCGGCTCTGCCGGGCCAAGCTCCCCCTCATCCTCCTCTCCTGGCCAAACGAACGACCTGTCCTGCTAATTAGTTACTTGGACTTAATAATTCAAGTCACTCTATATTTCTCTATATACTTCTAACTCATGAGACTGCTAATTGCTATGTTAATCTTCACCGCCTGTAAAACAGACAGCCCACATCCTTCAAAAAGAACGGATCTATCAAAATAAATCCTCAGCAAACCTGCGCAATGATGAGTCAGAGCGAAGGAGGATGAACCGAGGGAAGAGTCCTGGGGCTTTGTCTACAACTGGTTCCAGAGCTCATATAAATAACCTCACTCCTTTCTAGAGAGCGCCCAGGAAATAAGAATTCTTACACAAGGTGGGAGAGGGAACAAGTGAAAAAGTCATATGCTCCAGGACCCGATGGCGAAAAAAATTACTTTGAAAAGTACTTGCAGTTGAACTGATTAAGAAGCAATTTATTTCCCTAATTATTTGTAAATAATAAATGGCTAAATACCTCATTTTATAATAAAGCAGCTAATTGTCAGAGTTCTTTGCCTGATTTGTAGATAAACAGATTTGTCTGAAGTAGTACATCAATGTTTTTTTCTCAATAAATAATTTTACACATACTTTCTCTTTCAAAGGACTGGGCTGGCTTGCACTGCATTGCCAGGCATTTCTGGGATACAACCGTCTGAATCTCATCCGGAGGAGGAGAATCCAGTATCATCGAGAGAAGAAGAAACCAATAAAGCCACAGGAATTGTAGAACCATGGAATGGTTTGGGTGGGAAGGGACCTTAAAGATCATCTAGTCCCACCCCCCTGCCCTGGGCAGGGACACCTCCCACCAGCCCAGGTTGCCCCAAGCCCCGTCCAACCTGGCCTTGAACCCCTCCAGGGATGGGGCAGCCATCCCGAGCAGGTGCAGATCGATGCAGTTCACTGAGGACAATGGATTAACACAGGCTAGGACCTGACCCAGTGACGGAACGGACTTCTCTTTTTTTTTTTTTTCTTTTATTTGAAACCAGATTTGTCATTAGTTGCTGTGCTCTCACCACCAGATCGAGCAGTTGTTCCCCACAGTTCGACAGAGAAAATTGTGCTCTGTAGCCAACCCAGGCTCCACTGCCTCCAGGTGACACTGGCCTGAGCCTGTGGTCCTCGTCCCCTAAGGGCCACCCGAGCTGAGCCCCCCGGATCATCGCCCACATCCCCAGGGACCAGACCCAGGGCAGAGGAGCCGGAGCTTCACCCCACACCCCACTGCTGGATCCCCAGGGTTGGTGCAGTGCAGTGTGATGGACAGAAGTTACTTTAAGCAGGAATCTCTCTATAGCAATGATACGCTGAGGGTTTATAGATATAAGAAATCTCCCTCAGCTGTGGCCTTACAGTTTACAAGCTACAAGCTCCCCATTAAATCTCCTTGGCAGGAGGATTGGGTTATGGCATTTGAAATGGGAAAGAAAAGCCATGCCCTGAGTCTTGGGCTTACTCATGCCCAGAGATGATGGAGAGGAGTAAGAAAGGTTTTGCAGGGTCTGACATACCGGTGAATTATAAAACTTATTTTCAGTTATCGCTAAAAACACTAAGTCCACACCGAAGAGAGAGCAAACGCACAACAACATTTGACTTTTTTTCAGAAGCATCGACCAGAACACATTGCAGGGGTCGGGCGTCACTCTGGGACAACTCAGAATAGTATCACCGGCAGGAGAGGTAAAATGTAAGGTATGGAATTAAATCTGAGGAAGGATACCCAAACGTGTGGGCCAAAGAAACCAAATCCAAACTGTTTTCTGACTCAAGACACCTCGTTTGAGCGATATTGTCCAGAAGAGAGTCCGCATTATGAGAAATACATCTGACATATTTCTAGATTTACTGGAAGGCAATCTTTGAAAAGCCTTAATTTTGGCAGATTTGTTCCTTGTTTGCTACTAATCATTTTGATGGTTGCAAGCCTGCAGTAGGGTCACATAAAACTGCATCAGAAAACAAGGGACTGAGTCATTCCTGCAGTCTGTAAAGCAAGTAATACACCCACAGAGATACCAGAATGCCTAACGTGAATTTATCTTCTCAAAGTAAGCAGCTCCCAATTGCTTTTAAATTGACAGGATTACAGTTACATTTGAAAACTTTAATTCTTTATTTAAAGGTATGTTTTTCTCATCAGAAAAAAAAAATAATGCTGTCTCTCTGCGCTAGGCACAAAACTCACGTAGGGTTAAGAACTGGAGGACTGGTTTTGAAAAGTCAAGTCAAACCAAACCAAACCAGCAGGTTTAACACTGAGTGGTGACTCTGGCCGATTCATTCATTTTAAATTACACCCTAAGCCAGCATTTTATTACACGTAATGTAACAGCTACCCACTCACCCCTATTACCAGCAGAACCCGCTTCCTGGTTGGCTTCTAACAGCAGTATTACTTGTGGCATCTTCCACACTAATGTAAAACTGCATATAAATTTTAACACTTAGGGGGAAAAAAATAGACTTATGTGGAATTCCAATTCCCTGCCAAAACCTGTTTCAATTGGTAGCATACAAGTTTAATGAGGTTTTTTGTGATAGTTGGAAGCTTGGCGCTCTAAGCAAGCTTGAATTTTAATTCTTAGTCATTCAACAATAGAGCTAGGCACACATTAACAAAAAAGCAATTACTCCTGACATCTCAGCTCTTACCCCATGTCATTTCAGAACAGAAATGCGAGGTGAATGGGGACTTTTAAGTTACAGAATGCAAACCGAGGAAAGTCAAAGTGCTATTTTTCACTCCAAAAAGGTGGATTGAATGTTTCAAAGCACAGGAGATACAAGGACAGTTAACGTTAAACAAAGTTTACGCTCCCACCTTTCCAATCAGTGAGTTTTGTAAAGCCACAGAAATAATGACAAACTAGCTGGGATAGACACCCGCAGAAACCTTGGCTGGGAGAAATAATGTACCATTTTCTTAGTGTGCCTTTGGGCACAGAAAGAATAAAAAATGGTTAGAGCACAGAGTGGGAGCTGAGGTGGAGATGGGATGGGGTGAGGATGGGGATGGGATGGAGATGGGATGGGGTGAGGATGAGGGGAGGATGGGGATGGGATGGGGTGGGATGGAGACGGGTATGTGAGGCCACGGTGCAGGGAGTGCTCATCCCCCACAATCTGCTCCAGTGCTCAAAACCTCAAGAAATGGTCCGCACGAGTCCCACCAATGGGATGGATAAATGGGATTTTCCTCTGGTCTAACACAGGGAGGAGCTGAACTCCTGCAAGAACCACCCCACTGCAGGTGCATTCCGGGAAGCTTCATAGGTCCTAATTTTGACATGGGAAGATTGGATCATTTCCAGGGCAGACCCTCAGATAAGAAGTAACTGTTTTCAGTGGCATGTCGCGAGTTTCCCAGGATAAACCCCCAGAGGAGTGCTTCTATATTTAGATATGTTATCTGTATGTATGTATAATCAAGTGGCTTACTACATTATTCAAAGAAATATGCAAACTAGACTTACGTGCAGTGCATTTTTTAAACTCTAATTTGAAAAATATGTTTGGTAAAATTCATAGTGGGCCACAGCTGTTCTAGGATGAAAATTAGCCAACCTATAAACTGGAACAAACCGTACAAAAATAAGTCTTCAGGAGTTATTATGGCCTCTGTATTTGCACACAACTTGAACTGAAAGGATACCAGATGCCGAGGCTATAACTAGCCCATTATTCACAGTCTTAATATTACTTAAAAGTTTATTCTCCTAATACTGGTTTGGCTTAGCACAAGAACCACCTAATTGTCTGATAAGTACATGCAAAATTACATCTAGTGGGTACTGTGGCATATGCAAATCTAGCCTGTTAGTGGCTTTTCAGTGATAGCATTCAAATAATTATATTTGTTCCTCAAAGGAACATCCACTGAACATTATTGGACAAACTGTTTTTTATGAAAAAAGCAAAAAAAAATTCTATCTTTTCCTCCATGTTCAATATGCATAAAAATACCTGCAGGAATATTTTGCTGAAAATCCGATGTGCAGCCACACAAAGCATGTTTTTATTAACAATTGTATCATTACCCACTAGTCCAAAGCTGACACTGTTTTTCCTTGGGTATTTGCAGAATTGTGTTTTACATCTCATGATTGGAAAAATGCATATTATGGTTTTTTTTTCCCTTCTATTTCCTGTTTATAGCAAGTGAGAAAGCCTTTCTAATTCATTACAAAGCTCATTTGTCACATTCCTTTTCAATTAACTTTGCCCCCTCGTTTTCCATATTTAATCCATTTCTGAAAGGCATTGCTTTTATTAACTCAAAATCTATCCCTGCCTGCCCGAGAAAGGCACTAATCCTCATCCCACTGGTACCACGTACAGCAAAGTTTTCCCAGTCCGATCCCCCTCCATTCTCCAGACGTTGGGTGACGGAGGCGTGGGGACCATGGTTGCACGTGCTGGTTTGAGCTGACGCACGCTATATTGCAAGATGACGACCAAAAAAGTGAAAAAACCCCAAGAAACAGCCCTCTCACGCTGCAGAGGAATAGTTGCCTGCTGAACGCACGGAGGGGGAAAAAAGTATTCTTGCAAGCATCAGCAAAAGCTAAGGGTAATTACAGGAGCTAACAGAATAACAGGCAGACGATACTATGTTGTAGGGCTGTTAGGACTATTGTAACCCAACAGGGAGAGAAAATGACCTGTGATTTATTTTCAGTTAGGACTTGCGGAACGGTTATATATATATATTTTATTTACTGCATTTCATCTGTGTTGAATGTCATTTCTGCACGGCAGATAAAGGAAGGGCTGGTGTGAGAGTGCCTCTGCTGTTTGGGAAAGCAAAACTACCGTTGATTTTGTGGCCAGACACTCAGACCCCTTAAAGCAAACAGCAGTTTAGCCAATGGTATGGGGGAACCCCCCCATCACGACGCTCCCATTAACCAGAGAGACGCAAGTGCCATCCTCTGCCACCCAGACGGACCCTGCTCCACAATTCCCACCCCCAGCTACTGCCCCTGCGCTCCGGGAATCGCAGATACAGGCTCAGAAGAGGCTGAGGAATTGATGGCTCTTCCGAGGGGAGAGCGGAGGATGTGCCAAATGGCTTCCTGCCCCACAAACTGGCTCACTTTAAGCACAGTATTAGAAACCGGAAAGAAGTTTCACATAAAACCAAGGTTTCTCCATTTTTTTGCCAGGTCTTAATCCATAAACACTGACTATCTGTGTAAAATAATAGTGTTTTTTTAAATTACACCAGGTCATTTTAATACGGTGTGTGGTTCCTTATTCCTTGGGGTGTTTGTTGGCCAGAATTACCCAGTCGGAGCAAGGTCTTCTCATCCTTGAGGATTTTTGACTGCAGACAGACACCTCACATACGTACATTGCAGACATCTCAGTAATTAGGAATTATTTTTTTAACACTATTAGAAGCTGGCATGGTGCATTCTCTCTGTATCAAGCTCATGAAGAAAAAGTGAAAGTTTCATTTGGGTGTTTCCAAAACCTGATAGTCTTGAATGGAGAATGCCCTTTGCATACAAAGTATCATAATTAACACAAAATCATTTAGCATATTAGAGTTTCTTAAAAGGAAAATAAGATCAGCAGGAAGCTATAAATATTTTCTATTGCGGTATCTCTTAGCTGCTATCCAATGGCATTTAAAAAACAGGCGTAGGCTTTTGGGTAAATTTAGGGCTGAGTAAAGAGGTCTCATTTACCTCCATATTTTTGGATTATTATTTTTAAATAATTCTTATTTCTTCTCTCCATTTCCTTGCCTTTTCACCATCCACCTTACTGCAGACTAGCCATGTTAAGACTTGACCAGGAAAAATTTTGTCTCCGCCTCTGTGTTTGTGTGGCATTGCCTGTGAGATCAACAGGACAAGGAAGAGTTGTGTGTGTCTCGTGGAAATGCATACAACCCTCTTTACAGAAGCCACAAGTGGAAGTAGAAAATTATTCTTATTAGACTACCCAGAAGCGTTGGTTGAAATCTGGACCAGAAAATATTTGGTTCATGTTCTTCCAGGGTTTTTTCCCCAAAAAGCACAGTACAAAGCTGTTTATGGAAATTAATTCTAATAGCTTCATGGAACCGTCTATTCAAGCTGTAATTCTTGACATTACACAAATCTTGCCACAAAGGAGATAATAGGCATAAGACATATTGAATTACTAGATAAAGTTCTTATCTGCTCCTCTGCGTTACTTCACTGGGTCTGAAATGACAAGTCATAGTTATTAAAACCACGGCAAATTGCCTGTGATTAGCGAGGAAACCAATACATTATCCTAATATAATTATCTTCTCTATCTGGAGCCCATGACAATCACTAACTGTCCCCAGAAAAAACGCTTTGCGTACCAGTTATTCATAGTTCTGTGGAGAACATCTTAAGTCATTAATTAAATGATCTTACAATTAAAGTACATCCTGTACAGCCCCTCTCTGTGCCCGGATACGTTCTGCTGCAGCAGTCTGGTGGGATGTAGGAGGAATTTCCAGGTCTCTCCTGGAGAGAAGTGGTTCGTTCCCCAGTGAGGGACCGAGTATGAAGGGGCAGTGAATTTTCAGTCAGGTAGGTTATAAATATCAAGAACTCCCAGATTTTATAAAACAACGATAAACATTCAGAGTAGAAAATTAAGTGTTTTTTTCTAATTAGGATATTTTCTAATCACCAAAAGTATATAAACTCTTTTCCAACGCACACAAATGATCCCTGAATCTGTTCGGCATAACCTCCTTGCACTATATTTCTGTAGACCAAATGGATGAAAGAAGACTTCAGGGGTGCCTGGAGGGTCCACTGCAGATTGAGGCTAAAGTCAAGGCAGCTGGCCAGCGATGGGCCTGAGAAATCACAAGTTTTGGGGATGTGTTAGAGCCAATCCCAGGCACTCGCCAAGGCTGGCTGTCGCGGTGGTGTGGCTTTGGATGGAGGCAGGTTCCCTCTGGTCTGGCCTGAGCCGCTCCATGGCCACGCTGGGCAGCCAGAGCAGCGGTCAGGGCACCAACACAAATCGCTGCTCCTAGGAGCATCCTCCATCTGGACCCGCAAAGGTGCCCTCCCAGCCGGTCAGCACACACTTCACATGCTCGGGTAACAAAACCCATTTAAAGACATCTATTTAGGAAATGTCTACAAAGTGCGCTCATCCTTTATTTTGGTTATACCAGGTCAGTTTAAAAACCAACTCAAAATGCAGATCTTGTTCTTCCATCCCCTGGAAGACAAGCCCTGTGAAGGCAAGGAACCCGGCTGGCTCCCGGGCAATGTGCTGGGAAAGGGAACGGGCTGGTTGCTTCAGCGTGGGACTGCTGCAGGCTGCAGCTGGTTTAAGCAGATATTCCACAAAGATTGCTTCGTCTTAAAAAGCTAAAACCAAAATTGTGTTATTACTTTGAAGGAACAGATATGGTCTACAACCAGGCCTTTTGAGGAATATTATGAATGGCAATAAAAGTATTTGTTTTACAGGAGCACTGCAAGTATTTTTGAAATGCTTATCGGGGTGGGAATCCTGTTTCTCTTGGCACCGAACAAACATATAATAAAAAGTATTTTCCTAATAATGTCAGAGATGAAAGCTAGAAATGAAAACTGCAGAGGGAGGTGAAAAGCCCCCAGATGCCAGCGGGATGGTGCCGGCTGGTCGGGGAGCGGGCAGGTGCCGGTCCTTGCTCGCTGGCAGCAGAGGATGCACAAGGCACCCTTGTCTTCAGTTTTACCGCTGCGCACAGAAAGCGGGACAGGCAATAAAAAGGGACAGTGAAAGCTTGGGTCTGCTGTTGTTTTAGAATCATAGAATTGCCCAGGTTGGAAGGGACCTTTCACATCATCGAGTCCAGCCATCAACCCAACTCTGCCAAAACCATCACTAAACCCTATCTCTAAGCACCACGTCTGCCCGGCTTTTAAATCCCTCCAGGGATGGCGACTCCACCACTGCCCTGGGCAGCCTGTTCTTCGGTGAAGAAATTCTTCCCAATACCCACCCTAAACCTCCCTGGTGCAACTGGAGGCCGTTTCCCCTTGTCCCATGGCCTGTTCCTTGGGAGAAGAGCCCGACCCCCCCGGCTACCCCCTCCTTTCAGGGAGCTGCAGAGAGCGAGAAGGTCTCCCCTCAGCCTCCTCTTCTCCAGGCTGAACACCCCCAGCTCCCTCAGCCGCTCCCCACCAGACTTGTGCTCCAGACCCCTCACCAGCTCCGTTGCCCTTCTCTGGACACGCTCCAGCCCCTCAGTGTCTTTTTGGAGAACTTTGGCTCAGAAGTTCAGAGTCGGGAGCGAGATCTCACCACCCCACTTGATGGCGGTGAAAAGGCACCTTTACACACCTGGCACGTGCCGCAAGTTGAACCGTTTGCCATTTTGGTGCTATTATCATCAGTTTACTGACACACAAGCACTAGTTTGTTTTTAGATATAGATACTTTGGAAGTACAATCAAAGCTCTTTTGGAAAACTTTTATTCTGACAGATTCAGCTTTCCTGAAGCCAAATCACCCTAAAAAACAGCTTCTACATTCCTCTAATGAGGCTTCCTTTAATATTTAGACCAAAATATTATGATTGTAGTTGTTAATTAGGCATTCCCTAAGTACAGCTTATCTTTGTATTTGAGTCATTTCCTGACAGTATCTTCATAAAAGCACCTGACGATATGACTCAAGAAATTACATGCAAAAACAATCTGCATTTTCTAGCCACACACCCTGTCTTCTGTTCTGAATGATTACAACTTAAATCAATCATCAAAAATCCATAGCTTACTCTAGTACATCAACATTACATTAATATGGAAATCGATGTTTGCACATGCAAATCAATGACTGAGTGGTTAGTGACCATTTGTATTCAGAACCAGCAGGTTCCCACCAACAGCTGTACACTGACACCAGGAGCGAAGGTTTCCAATTTCAGCATTAGTCACTAAAGAATAAACAGGACAGGAAACCTAGTTTAAAATTAAAAAGCCCAAACACAAACCCCTAGACTCATCAGAGAAGAGGATAATACTGTATCGAGTTTGTACCCTCTAAGTGCCATCCACCAGTGCATTAGTGAGACAAAGTACCAAGTAACCTTTGCAATCAAAGAAGCAGTTATTAGGAAGAAAAAATAATCTAAAGAACAGATCCAAGATTAATTTTTAAAAAATAATAAATCTAAGCAAATGTTTTTATTCCTTTATTTCTGCATCTTAATACCAAAGCAGCTCTTCACTGGAATGCCTTTCTGATTACCTGGCACCTATGCTTTAATTGCATGGTTTGAAAAACATCCCTCTGATATTAGAAGCGTAAAACCTTCATTTGTTATAATTGTTTGAATCAACCACAAGAGGGGTTATGATACTATATCTTATATTATAACTAACAGGCTTTGCCGTCTTAAACCACGAGCCTCAGTGTGACGATTTCTAGGCACCAGCAGTAAGGTTTCCAGTGCGCAGCGGGGCCATACTGGAGGATACAGGACCGTCCGGGGGGCGGGTGTACGGATACACAGTTCTCAGGTGTGCGACAGCAGACGGGAAAGTGAGGAACCTCCTGCTGAAGCAGCAATTCCCCGCGCCCCGCCGAGCGGGCACGCACGTGTTTCAGGTCTGGTTACAAAGCTTGGCCCCTCTTCAGCTCTCGGGGGCTGCGACAGCAGGGTCCCCGGCAGGAGCGGGACGGAGGGAGGATCTATCGGCAGAGCACAAGGGAGCCATCAGAGGTCTCGCCTCACAAGCACTTCTCACGGCCGAGGGAAAATGAGACTCTATCAGACTGCGGAAGGAGTGGGGAACACAGGCTTAGCTAGGGAAAACCGAGGAGGAAAACCAGATTATTTGACGTCTAAATTCACAACAACAAATCATTTATTATATGTTAACTGTGCTCAGAAAGAAAGTTTAAGCACACAAATAATTTTATCTTTTCTCCAGAATTTGGTTTTGCTAGCTTCATTTGTCTACCTCCATAAATCTGAATTCTGAACGAGCTTGGAAACTTCAAACAGACTTATAAACCCATTTAAGAGAATTAATTCCATCACAGGCTCAGAGGAAGGGGAGTAAAGGTGAGCTGGCCCCTTGGAATAAAGGGAATATCATGAGAATATCACACATTACACCCAATATGCCTGGCATAAAAAAACCTCCCAAAGAATTCAGTGAGGTAGGTAAAGTTCTTTAAAATATTGTATTTATATTGGATATATCAGCTATCCACCTTCCAATCAACAATTCAAATACAAATTCACTGAAATTCATTTGTTTTAGCAAATCCAAACATCACATACACTGCAAAGCTTTTTTTTGTTGTTTTGCAAACTTGAGGTCGGTCGTGGTGTTTGTTCCTTCGGCTGGTTTTGGGGGACGACTAACGCCAAAGCTCTCGCTCCCCATAGCGCAAGCAGCGGTGCAGTTAACCCACATTGCTGCAATTTCTCTTTCAGAAACCAAACCCACTAGTCCTCCGTTCCACAGAAATGAGCAGGCATGAAGTTCTTCAGCTGCACTATCACAGTCTTTTTATGGTTGTAGATTTTGTGAATATACTTTGGGGGGGGTGGGGTGGTGGAATTCCTTGGTTTTAGAGAAAATTATATTATGTAAAGGAGTAAAATGAATGTTACTGAAAAGCTAGCCATCGTGGTGTTTTCTCTGTTTTTCAACAACATCTTCTATAGCAGGGTGCAAAGAGAAGGCTCATACAACTCAAAGCATTATGTCAGTCCTGTGTATGACTCAGTTTGTACCTAAACTGTAACGAGACTGGATGTGAACTCTGCCATGGACACCCGACCTGGTCATCCAGCTCTTCAATGTTTGAAAAAAATGGGTATTAGAATAAACAGTGGTATTTTTAAATTTCCATTTCCACTTAGAATTGCTAACCTGGTGAGGAAAGGGAACCTTACGTGAACAGGCTGGGGTACAAACTGAGACAGTCGTTTGAAAGCTAAAGTAGACCTGTTGGACTAAACCAACATGACCGTTTGGGCAGCACGGAGCTCTGCAAGAGGACAGCACTTACCTAAAAAGGGGCATTTTTCCAGAGCTCCGACAATGTATTTTCCAATCCTGTTACCACACCACCAAAGCCATACAGGACTTCGGAGCTCATCGATGTCTCAGACCCAAAGCTGTGGCCCATCACAGCCGGAGCTGAGGAGCTCCGCACGGGAGCTTCCCAGTGCAGGACGGACCCTGCCATCTGCTAAATGCTCCCCCCAGCTCCCAGGCAGCAGCTCTGCGTGGCCAGCGAGGTCCTACAGAAACAAACATCACAGCAGCAAAAACAAAGCCAGCGCTGGGAAACAGCGAGGGCAGGGACTTTCTCGTAGCCTTTGCCAATCCTCCCGTTTCCATAGAAACAGAACAGAAACGCAGCCAGAAGCAAAGGAAATAACGGGTCCTTTTTGGTCCAAAGTGCAGTCTTCATTATTTATCCAATGACGTTAAAATATGTACTGCCCTTTCAGGGGAGGGAGGTGTGGGGAAGAGCAGTGGTGATGTCTATGTCAGGAGGTAGCACGGCACGGCAGGAGGGGGTCTGCCGGGCCAACAAGGAGCACCAGTGTCCCACCACACACCCCTCCAGCCCTGACCTGTTCCCAGGGCCTGAACACCCATTAGCGCTTGGCGACCATCTCCTGGGTGAGCTTCACCCAAAGGGCCCCCAGCTCAAGCTCTTACACGGCCCCGCAGCACGGGCTCTGCTCTGCAACGGGAGCTGAGACACAGGAGCAACAGGGGGTTTGCTTCACACGCGCGGTCTTGCACCACGCGCGCACACCCCAGTGAACACCAGTGAGGCTACTGGTGCTACCACCAGCATCCTTGCCACAGCAACGGCATGTGCCCTTACATGTGCCTAAATTGTGGGGTTCCTTTTTCAAAAACAAAGGTGGGAGGGAAGGGGGTGCTGAAAAGCCTAAGTCAATCTGGACTCAAAATTAGACAAGGTGCTGGAGAAACAACCATAATAACCAATGAAAGGCTAATGGTAAATTCTGTATTAGCCCTTCATCTATGCCCAGTGTTTCTGCCATAACCTAGGGTGTCTTCTGATTTTTGCTTTTATTCATGGGGTTATTTTCTCTTTGAAGGAATTACTTCCTTTCTGACCTGAGATTAAAAAAAAAAAAAAGACATCTTTGTTTTCAAGTACCTAGTGTGATGAAAACCTTATTTTGCATTTGCAACATGACTATTTTCCTACACATAAGACAACTGGAAAGAGCAGAGGTCGGGCAGTAAGTGCGCTTCACCTGCCCTCCAACCAGCCCTGAGGGCTCTGTGCATCGCAGTTTGCCTGAGCGAAGCCCTCCGGGCGTGGGCTGAAGGAGAAATCTGCTTAAAAGCTGAACTGCTTTCTGAAGTGCCTTCTCTCTTGCTTTTGATGGTCTTCTAGTGGCAGCTGGCACTAACACTGCAAGAGCTACGAGTTCTCAGCCCTGCGTGGCCTGGTGCTCCTTTATCCAAGACTATAAAGCCCGCTCCTGCAATAAAACGGAGCTCTTTTTTCTGCTCCAGGGGCAGAAAAGGTGTGAATCCCATAGGAAAGTGGAGAACGGCAATGTCTTTAGTGGAGGAAACAGCCTTCTGCCCCTGCAGCGTGAAGGGCATCGGCAAGGGACACAGGGACACGTCACTTCTCCAGGGCATAACATGCCCTGAAGCTGTCCCCGCGGTGGAGAGGAGAGCAGCCTGGAGCTGTCGCAGGGCAAGCCAGGTCAGATAAACGCTTCAGCTGGAAACACAAAACTAACTCCTCCCACTCCTTAATATTTTAACTTAATTTTCATGAATACTTATCTTCCAATTTATTGCCCAAACCTCCTTATTACAGCCTATTATGGTCTTAGCTCCTTATAATTAGAATTTTTTAAGTACAGTTCTATATGTTTTTCCCTCAGCTCAGATAAAGACTTATCTCTCTCCAGCAAAATGCCGGCATCAGTGGCCAGAAGCACCCGGTCCCCACAGCCCCAGCATCAGGACTCACAGCCCGAGTGTCCCAGCCCATGTCACTCTGGCAAGTGCACAGCCTTCAGAATAGAAGGTCACTCTTCCCTGCTTTCTTCCCTACCAAAAAACAGTATTACCTCCATCTGGAGCCTCTATTTCTCAATCTCTCCTTATTTCCAGTCTGTTCAGTGACTCCATTTCCTCCTTCTCAGGGTGAGCTCCACCTCTTCCCTGTTTTCATAGAATCACAGACTGGTTTGGGTGGGAAGGGACCTTAAAGCCCACCCAGTTCCCCCCCTGCCCTGGGCAGGGACACCTCCCACCAGCCCAGGTTGCTCCAAGCCCCGTCCAACCTGGCCTTGAACCCCTCCAGGGATGGGGCAGCCACAGCTGCTCTGGGCAACCTGGGCCAGGGGCTCACCCCCCTCACAGCCAAGAATTGCTTCCTCACATCTCATCTAAAACTCCCCTCTGTCAGTTTAAACCCCTTCCCCCTCGTCCCATGGCTCCCCTCCCTGCTCCAGAGTCCCTCCCCAGCTTTCCTGGAGCCCCTTGAGGGACTGGCAGGGGCTGGAAGGTCTCCCCGGAGCCTTCTCTTCTCCAGGCTGAACCCCCCCAGCTCTCTCAGCCTGTCCTCACAGCAGAGGGGCTCCAGCCCTCCCAGCATCTCCGGGGCCTCCTCTGGCCCCGCTCCAACAGTTTCTCCTGACTTGTTTCTCCTCAGAGCAACGTGACTGACCCTTTTACTACTTCTAAAACCTTCCACCTTTTTCCCCTCCTTTTGTTCTTTACCCACATTCACAAAACCTACACTTGCACTCACATCACCTGCGCTGCAAAAAGCGGCAATTTTAGCACCAATAGGCTGCACTAACCTTGTGGGTCCGAACTCCTCCCTCCGGTGACACCCCGTGCCCCACGCACCCCCTCCATCTCCACGCAGAAGGAAAACTTCAGCCCCAAACATCTGTTTATGGCTCCCACCGGCCTCAGAATCCCCCGGCATCACAGCAACAGCGACCTCTGCTCCTGTCTGCGCATCTGCCAGCGGTGGAAGCCCTCTGAATGCTGTAAGGCAATTGGGTCCTAATCCCACCTTGTCAAATTAGTTCCATTTGCTAAATAATGATCCTTTGTTTTTCATGCTAATAATTCCCCAGGCTCTAAAATCGGTTAGTACGGGTAGGTTATTCTCTTCAGAAAAGCGTATCTCTAAGGGGCATAACAGATTGATTGGGTCCTGGCTTATTCTTCAATCTGACTCTTTGTATTTTTAAGGATTTGTATAAACGCTTAAGAGCAGATTCTGCTTAGATACAAAGCACACAACGTATATATTAAAAAAAAAAAAAACAAAACAAACTGTAAAAGTAGCACTTAGTTCACACAAGTAAAACAAATACAACATGTCTAGACCAAGGTTGGTATCGGTACTTAAGGTAAACCTAGAAAAATATGAGATTTAGTTGGATTTTGAAAAGGGCAAATTTTGAAAGAGCAGTCAGCGTGGTGGAGTGAGGAAATTGTTGCTCTCGCTGTGAGTATCACCTTCCAAAGGCAAACAGTGATTTTTTTTTTTTTTTTTTTTAACCAGAAAAACTTTTTCCTCCATTCAGCAGTTTAATACCAACTATGAAAGCTTAGGAGTCGGGTTTTCTACAAGTTGTTGCTGAAGAGAGGGCAATCGGTACCACAAAATGTGTTTGGCATTGTTTCAAGATGCAGATTTAATGATATCCAGAGAACAGAAACACAACCAAGCCTGCCACGGGTTTCTGTGGTGAAGGTGAGTACGGCAGCTCCCGCTCCCTGGCCCGGCCGCGGCGGTGTCGGCGGCCAGAGGAGTCTCCGCCGAGGAGGCCTTTGGGGAGCTGGAGCCCCGCGTGTCTCCCGGGGCCTCACTTGCTGCCCTCCTGCAGCCCCGGCTCTCGCTCTTCTCCTTGGCTTTGCCCAGAGAGGGGCTGCCGAGTCAGACCTCAGCGTATGCGCAGGTGACAGCAGATTAGAGCAAACGGCTGTCGAGAGGAGCAGATGGTACCTAGAGCAGCACGAAGTCCCTGAAAGCCCCTTCTCGATACCCGCACACAGCAACAGACCCAACCCTGAGCCCCCCAGCGTTTCCCACGAGAGCCGAATGTGGAGACCAAAACCAAGTTCAAGGCTGCCCAGCAGTGGCCATCACCATGGAATGACCTGGCACCGCTGTGCTCAGCGCCGTGGACCTCAATGGCTTTACCAGTACCTGAATAAAAGACGGCTCCAGAGCTGGGTGATACATCCTTCACAGCCTTTAAAGCGTGCGTTCAGCTGCACACACCTCCAGCAAGTTAACAGGCAATGATTAATTAATAGCAGTCTTGGCCCAGACCTGTTAGGTTTCAGCGTTATTGGTTTCATCTTACTTGCTATAAACACCACTCTACTCCTTCCCGCCTCTTTTGACCTTCATAATTATTCATCTGATTTTAGTATTCCAAAGCAGTGAGTTCCAGTTAATGCTGGTACGACCGGCCTCTCAGCAGTGAGCCCTGCGTGTGCCACACTGCGCGGCTTGCTAATTAGCTGGGGAGGTCACAAATCTGGGAGATGGGACGTCGGGACGTGCCCCTGCTTAGTGGGGAGGATATTCCGGTGATCTCCACCCGGCGCTGTATGGGCGCCTAATAAGGGTCTTGTTAGGGGGCAAAAAAAGTAGAAAGATGTTAAAA
This sequence comes from Dromas ardeola, assembly GCA_013398915.1. Classification (NCBI taxonomy): domain Eukaryota; kingdom Metazoa; phylum Chordata; class Aves; order Charadriiformes; family Dromadidae; genus Dromas; species Dromas ardeola. The sequence continues at coordinate 215,985 of VYZM01011585.1, read as the reverse complement.
AATTAATATACTGTGATGAATATAAAGCAGGATCCTAATAAAGAGCTATGGGGGAAGGCAGTGCTTTGTGCTGAGATGCAGCAGTCTGGGAAGACCACACACCCCGTAGGCTCTCCCCGGGGAGAAATAAAGACCCGCGTACTGCGACAGCATAGACGGAACCGAAAACTGATCCCCTTTAAATACAGTGTGATGAAGGAGGAGCATTTTCAGGGTGCCTTGAAAAAAGACAATTGGCATGATCCTCTCAGGCTGTTTTTTCCTCCTATCACTTCCTTAAATTCACAGTATTCCATATCGCAAAACAAAACCGGCAAATTTTGTTCCTTTGGAGACACCTACTATGCAGAAATAATTAAATCCTGTAATAATCTCTATTTACATAGCCTACTAATGCAAGAGCCAAACAAGCTTAATTCAAAAAAAGAACTGTATCAGGTCTAAAATCTCCCTTTCTTCCCTGCTGATTAGCAAGGCTGTGTAACTGCCCGTGCACCTGTGAGACGGGTAATTGAAGTCCTGGGGCAGAAGTTGGACAAGTACAATCTTTCTCTCCTGTCTTTCATGTTTTCTTCACGTAACTACTAAAGGAACCTGGAACACGAACAGCTTACGGTTCCCGATGGAAAACATGGCAAGAAGCGTGAGCCATCATTCAGAGCTAGGAGTCTGTGCTTGAATTCAGAGGATAACTCGGGGCACGCTTAAAGCCGTCCCTATCAGAAAAACAGTTTAAAACGTCTTTATAGATTTTCCTAAGAATATGTTTTCTCAAAATGGTGCCAACATCTGATGCACATCTTAAGGAAGTTTGTAGCTTCTGAACTATTTAGAGCTCTCTATTCATTTCACTTTTTTTCTTTTCTTGTGCACAAACTTACCCGAAGGCTTACGACCCGTCAAAGTCCCCGACTGCCAGAGATGGGCTCATCTCGAAACAAAGTTCAATCGCCATGCTCGCCAGCCAGGAGGCAGTGACAAGAACCTCTACAGTGAAGCACCACTCGATACAATGCCATATTCAATTATTTTTGTCTAAGAATAATTTCTATTTTTTCCTCAGTGTTTTAATGAATATATCCTTCTTTTCCTGATTGTGGAATTGGAGGTGGGGTCTTTAGCTCCATTTCGTTTGCATTTCAGTGGAAGATCTCCATCTTCATATTTAGATACATTCAGGTTAGAGCTGTTAAACTTGGAGATGTGCATCTCTTGTTTGAGTTTATGCAACACTACAAAGATATTTGAGTGCTTGGTCTTCACAGCTGTTCTTAGCCATAACTGATGAACAAAAAAAAAACTAGGAATGTTTTAATAAACGAATCTAAAGTATAGGGGAAGATCATTTAGGTTGGGAGGGACCTTTAGTATCAAAGAGTCCAACTGTTAACCCAGCACTGCCAAGTTACCACTACCCCATGTCCCTCAGCACCACGTCTGCCCGGCTCTGAAATCCCTCCAGGGATGGTGACTCCACCACTGCCCTGGGCAGCCTGGTCCAATGCTTGACAACCCTTTCCATGAAGAAGTTTTTCCCAATACCCACCCTAAACCTCCCCTGGCGCAACTGGAGGCCGTTTCCTCTTGTCCCATGGCCCGTTCCCTGGGAGAAGAGCCTGACCCCCCCCGGCTACCCCCTCCTTTCAGGGAGCTGTAGAGAGCGGAGAAGGTCTCCCCTCAGCCTCCTCTTCTCCAGGCTGAACACCCCCAGCTCCCTCAGCCGCTCCCCACCAGACTTGTGCTCCAGACCCCTCACCAGCTCCGTTGCCCTTCTCTGGACACGCTCCAGCCCCTCAGTGTCTGTCTCGTGGTGAGGGGCCCAAAACTGGACACAGCCCTCGAGGTGGGGCCTCACCAGTGCCCAGCACAGGGGGACGGTCACTGCCCCAGTCCTGCTGGCCACACTAGTGCTGACACAGGCCAGGGTGCTGGTGACCTTCTTGGCCACCTGGGCAACCTGCTGGCTCATATTCAGGCGGCTGTCGACCAGCACTCCCAGGAAGCTGGAAGAGGCTTCATATGGGACTTGCCTTAAGCAGTTTCCTCCTTAAAAGGATGTAGTGCTTTTCTCGGCTCTTCAGAGAAGCATCAGATATCAATAAAGGAGGGACTGATTGCCTGTAACTGAAGGCAGTAAGACCAATAGAATCACAGACTGGTTGAGGCTAGAAGGGAGCTCTGGGGTCCATCTGGTCCCACGCCCTGCCCAAGGAGCCTGCCCAGGACTGTGTCCAGACGCCTTTGGAATATCTCCAAGGACGGAGACTCCCCAAGCTCCCTGGGCAGCTTGTGCCACCGCTCGGTCACCCTCACGGCGAGAAGGTGGTTCCTGATGTTCAAACGGGCTGTACTCCAGATGTGGAGTTCTGCCCTTCTGTCTCCTTCAAAAAATATTCCTGAAATTCCTTAAGGATGAGTTCCTGAAGGTTATTGGAAATTCCACCCGTTGTACCTCTGTCTGATCTAGTGCTGATTATATATTTAATCAATATGCTTTTTTCATGCATTCAGAACTGCAGCAGTTCAACTCGCCCTGCATTTTATTCCACAATTGAAATTGTTTGATAGGATCAGCTTTATTGGTTTATCTTTGCTATTTTAAAATTAGATTTGTTTTCCATATGCTTTCTGGTCCTCGGAGTTTGCTCTGAAGCACATTAAGTCAAACCTTTAAAGAGAGATTCTTCTCTCTTCTGTTAACTCTTGTTGCTTTGGTCTGTTTGGGTATTTTTCAGCTATAAATGATGCATCTTAACTCAAGTATTCTAACTTTTCCTAAATCAATCCTGTTATCTAGTATGAAGATAAAGGCACTGAGTTTCTATGTCACCCTGGAAATTGATCCACCAGTTGGACAGAAATCCATTTTTAGAAGCCATAGCAAAATGTCCAAGGCTGTCTTCCATTTAGTCTCCCATCCTTATCCCCAGATAGCAGCTCCCTCCACAGCCACTGTAGTACTCCTGAGCACTTTTTCCTCTTCTTTTTCACTGTGCAAAGCTGAAATTTCAGTTCTAGATCTCTTTTAATGAATCAATGATCTTTAGTAATATTTCCCTGCAAGTTATTTTTGCTGCGAGTTTAAAGACATCTTCATTTTTGTTAATGTCTCTGCAATTCTCAATATGTTCACTGGCATTTAAACTCCAAAAAGCCAGTGGGAAAATTAGACGTGCTTTAAATTAGGCAGCACTGACTATCTGGTTTGAGGATTTTTGTTTTTAAACAGCAGCCACGTTGGCTCCAGATAGTTCAATAACTGGCCAGAGCCAAGAGGTCCATCAGTTGTGCTCCTTTCAGTGTTTGGGTTCTACACAACCTGTAAGTAAATACCCTTTGATATTCCCTTTCCATGACATAGCTAGGCAATTTAAGATAAATAGAGTTTTAAACAAGTGATGCAACCCCGGTGAGGCAATCCAAAACGTACCCCTGCGTATTCCTCACTCCCCTGAGCAAGGAAGCTATCTCAGCATGCTTGGGCCGGGTGGGCTTCTCCAGCGTCCCTCCCTACTCATGCATTATATTCATACTGCCCCCGTGGTTGGTTTGTTTTCTTTTTTTCCCCCCAGGAGGTGAGTCCCTAATGACCTGCAGAAACTCCAGGGCCATTGCCTTATTCAGGTAGGATTCTAAAATAAGACAGATTTTCGGGGTTTTTTGGGTTTTTTTTTTTTGGTTTGTTTTTTTTTTTTTTTAAATTAACACCATCCCTTTCTTCTTCCTTCAGATTGAACTGTCCAACTATAAATACAACCGTTCAGTTGTAGCGGATCTGGGGTTTGCTCACAACAGCCATAAAAGATGAATTTTTGAAGAAACGGTTGTGAATCAGCTCTACTGACATCTGAAAGACTTACAGAGTTTGACTGAAACAGGACAGCTACTGGAGATCTAAAAACAAGCCAATTTGGAAAAATAAGGAAATTAAGGGGAAAAAGGTTAAACTACCCTTAACAGGTTATTAACTTGTATCAGTTTTACTCGTAGAGCTACAAATCCAGATCTGGAAAAGTACCTGAGATATCAAAGCAGATGAAGTCTTATTATGTTGCAGCACTGAGATGCAAGATTTGTCAGCTCAGTGAACCGTTAGCTCCTAAAATAAATGAGCATTTTATTGACCTTTCAGTGATTGAGACAAAACTAAAAGCCAAAAACACTCCGGCGGTGAGCAGGCAACATGGGCGATCACTCAGAAGTTTCTAGCTCACAACGGGAGCGCAGCCCTGAAGGTCACCACGGTGCTTCGCTGCAGTGTAACAAGGATTCCATCGATTTGCTGAAAACTTCTGCTAAGTAACCCAAAGGTTTTGCCTTTATGCTCGCTTAACTCCTTACTCATTTTTTGTTATGACCACATATATCTGCTCCTTTACCTTCACTGCGATATACCAAGACTGCCATAATTTGGGGAAAAAAATAGGGCCATTATCTTCCCATCCTGAAAGTATTTTCACACGTCCTGATTTCTGACTCTCGAGCTGTATCATCCATTCCAAGGGGAACAGTCATAACATTAACAGTGGTTGCCACGCTCAGGTCCAGAGCTTTAGAAGGTGCCTAAAACACAGAGCGAGGACAATACCAGAGACTACACCTTTGACACTTCCACATGGGTCTTATGATTTAATAAAACAAACGGGGAAACTGCTTCTAAATAGCCCATTTCTCTGAAGTACAGCTGGCGTCAGGCTACTGCCTGCGAGATGGGCAGGAGTTCTAGCAGCAGGTACCGGACCTGCCCAAAGCCCAGGCAGAGCATCCCCCTCCCAAGGGAAACCGCCTGGTTTACACCATCCCCTGGGAAGGGGGCTTGGGACAGCAAGTGTGGGTAGTTCATGGAGTGTGTTCACACTACATGTTCATACCAGAAAGCAGCATTTAAGTATCTTACTGCAAATGGTTAGTATGTGGCCGGTCCACTGGGTATGGTCTGTTTTGAAGAAGGAATTTTTACTCAAGAAGGACTCAGGACCTGTTGATTTTACCAGCACAGATTTGCAGCACTGGTTTTTTAGGCATTTCGTTGGCTGTGGTCTGCATTCCTGGTAGGCTGGATTAATTTAGTAGCTAAACATATGCAAAATATGTGAAAATATGTGTATATATACAAGGAATTTAAGACTGATTCAGAAAGCCGGAGACCAAGAAAACACCTGCTGCTTCTTTGGTTTTCAGTGAGGGGGAAAGAGAAGCAAGCCAGTATTCCCTGCGGGCATCTAGTGCCTGGCAGAGGAGAAAACCTAGGTTTGCTTTGGTGTATTAGCTCTGCAGAAAGCTTTTAAACCAGTGGTATCAATTCTACTTGAAGTCGTTCCGCTCCACATGATGCATTCATTCTGTTCAGAGCAAAAGTGCTGGACTCCACGTCCCGGGGGTCAGGATGGTCCTGACTTACTGGGTCCACATTCTCACTCCCCAGAGACCAGCTCACGTCTAAATGTATGACATGCTTTTTCGGCTCAGGATCCCTATTTCCCACCAGCTGAGTCACCCAAGCTTGAAGAGGCAATATCACACAGTCCCTCCCTTCGCCCCAGGGAGTATAGAATAAGGTTTCATGAAGAAAAAGGGCTCCTGCAGGAGGGGTCTAAATCGTCTCGCTGTGAGACGCAGCCCGGGGGTTATTGCCCTTCAGCAGGTCTTTCCTCAAGCAAAACCCATTTTGGACCCAGGATCCCCCACATCATGGGCAAGATATTCCAGCACTCAGCATCTTCCTCGCGCTCTTTTCCTGAGACATGCCTGATGTAGGTCACCACAATGAGACCAGAATGAATTCCCTTTGGAAATACCTATATCCTTGTCGTCCAGACAGTTGCCTGCCATTTTAGGAAAAACAGAATTTCATACTTTCTCCCTGCCCTTAGGACACTGAGTTCTGTGCTTCAGCTCTTCCCCTGCACCATGCAAGGCTGCAGTGGCAGATTGGTCTATCCATTGTCCAGAGTTGTGATTCCCAAGTCCTGAGTCCATATTTCATGGAGGTGAGGGGGGATGCTGTGCAACCGCTACCTGCCAGTGTTCAAGTGAACACCAGTCGTTTGTACCTGATGAATAAATGCAGAGGCAAATGTTTAATAACTTGTAAATTAAAAATTGAAATAAGGGGGGGAGCTTAAGGAAAAGACTTTAGTATGCTTCATAAGAGTAGCACAGAAATAAAGCCGTAACGCAAATCCCGATCTGCGTTCAGGAATATGTAGCACTAATCCTGCAATTTAAGTATATTAAATCCTATTTTCTTGCTAGAGACATGATCCTGCCCTTACCCGTAGTTTGGGACTTTTCACACCTGTCCTTACCCCATGCTCAGGTAACTCGGGCTTTGCGGGAGCGGTGGAAATCCGTACGCTTGTACCCACCTCCCCACCACGGAAAATGCACCTGAGGATTTGCGTAACAGCTGAGCTCGTGACTCAGGTATCTGCATGCTGGCCCGTGCAACCCATCCCAACCCAAGCACTGAACTACCGCCAGCGATACGAGGCATAAACAATGGGGTTCTGCAGTAAGAGAGCTGAATGAAGAGTTACAGCCATCTTCAGCTGCGAGTTCCTCCTGGCTCAAACAACGCAGCGACGTGTTACTGGTACCCTGGGGGACAGCCCCAGGCCAGCGCTGCTCTCCCCAGCCACTCACATCGCCGAGTCGGAGAAACCCTTCTGCGTGGTTTTGAGCGGCCGGTGAAGAGAGGCAGGGATCCCCCAGCAGAAGAGGACATTCTATTTAATGTCTTATACTGCCACCATCTGAAAACTTATTCATTAAGAAGCTCAACTGATGGCTGGCATACACGGTCCATTCCTTCCCCACGGCACTGAAGAACCTTAGGCTGAGGCAATAAAAGGCAGATACAGAAGGAAATAAAAGCGAAGCAGATGTAGAAGGGGCATGCTACTTTAGAGCTGCCAAGTGCAATTCCCGTCTCCGTGATGGCATTCACTACACGGGTTAGTAGAACTGGACAGGGGTTTACACCCATTTGATTGACTAGTATGTGGTTGTGAAGGTAATTCCTGTTAAACACACCAGAATTCACCCCCAAAATTTCATTCACAGAACCCCTCTGTGCAATGAAATCGTAATGCTGGCTGCAACACGGCTTGTGGGGGTGTTTATACATAATTTAGCACAGGTTCTCCTAAGAACAGGAATTACAGGATGGCATGTGGTAGGGTATAAAAATCTGAACCACTCAACAAAAATTATCCCTGACAAAGACAGCTGAGTAACTGCAAAAAAGGGGAAATGATGCAGTCGATGCTCTCTTCAGACTGATAGGAGCTGACTCGGTCTTTTCAAGAAACAGGGATGCTATTACCATTGTCTCTCATTTCAGTCTCGGAAAATATTCAACCACCTCCTGCAGCAAGTACAACAAAGCAGTTTCACTCGCAGTTCGAGACTTGGCATTAAGGAACCTGCCCTCTCCTGCTCTACTGCAGCTAACCCGCACCACAGGGAACGTTAGAGAGCGCAAAACCAAGCAAGGACTGAATTTTAAATTCAGACTCTGCTCAAAAACTCCAAGCTAGCACTAAAAATAATGTGTGCTATCAGACAGCAGCACTGGGGAGTTTCCAGTTCTAAGGGATGCAGAGATGCATCAGCACAGCCCCGGGAAGACGGTTGCCCCATTGGCACCCACAGGGACGGGCACCGCTCCCAGCCACGCCGCTGCCACCGCAGCCGGCGACCAGCGCCGAGCCCTGGGGACAACAGCCTGGCAACACACACAACTCCTCACAGCCAACAGGAAAGGCATGTTCTGAACCCAAAAGGCCTCTGGAACTTAGTCTAAATGTCACTGCGTTGAGCGGAGCATTGCCTGTCCTTGTGCTGACAGCAGAGCCACAAACATGAGGGGAAGTTACAGCAGAGGAGATTTCCAAGCTGCTCAAAAAGGCAGATTTTAGATACGCGCCTGTTTTGTGGAACCTCTCATCTCTTTCATAATTTTGGAAAAGTCCAGGGGCTACGGATGCGTGGCAAAAGGAGCCCTGAAAGTCACCTACACGGTAAAGCAGTTTAAAGGAATGGATCACAGGGCACGCAACTCGAGCCATCACCCCCACGCTTGCTTTAGTGACATGAGTATAGCTATGACCTGGAA
>VYZM01011585.1:169288-207766 GCA_013398915.1 Dromas ardeola | reverse complement strand
ACACACACAGAAAACCCCCTACAATTAGGGACCAGTTTATAACTCATGACATCCTCTGTCAGGCATAAATGAAAACTAGTAGCACTCCACGCACAGAGGGAGCAGAGGACACTCAGCGCTGGCAGGACTGATCCGAGGCTGCGTGAATCTGTTCTTTATGGGTGTGTTTTATAAGGGCATGGTTGTCTTTGCAACTGTCAGCTTTATGATTGACTTTGACATTTTAATATCCTATTTAAAAGAGCTAATGAATAGGCTGTCTTCAGGGCTTCAGCAAATTGCATCAAAGAGAGGATTTACAAATGAAATCAGGATACAGAGGGAATTCAGCACTTCTAACCTCACCGCTCATGAGTCTGAGGTGAGTCCCAATTTGTGTTGGCATGGTAAATGAATTTTACATCCTCCCTTTACTATATAATTTTACATCCTCTTTTTACTACCTGTGGTCTGTTTTAGTGCCTTTGACAACAGGACCATCAACATCATCTCATGATACAGCATTAACAAAAAAAAAAAACCAAAAGGAACTCTGTGATCATTTGTTCTTAGCTATTGGCAAGGGAGGAAGAGTTAAGTTTTCCTGGAGGAGAGGTAAAGAAGAGTTCTAGAAGTTGCCCATAGTTTGTTGTTTTGGTTTTCTTTTTTCTGCTACAGAGTAAGGAGATTCAAGAGGGGACAGTTTATAAAAGAAAAAAAAAATCTTCACTTCTACAAAAAGAGATCTGACTCTGAACATTTGCTTTCATCCTCTTTCTTTGCCATCTCGATATTCAAGTGTATTTATTCAGGAGAGCTGAGGCAGACAGATTACAAGGCTTGGCAGATGCTTCACATACCTTTTAGCTAAGACTATTTTCAGCATGACCCAAATAGGCAACACGGGAGTCAGTGGGAGAAGCATTATTCAGAGACCTGCATTGGCTGTTACAATAATCATCTCACCAAGGTGTGATTGACCATCTGTTGCCGAGTTTGGGGAGTTTTCATTAAAACATTTTAAAACAGTCAGTTATTTAAGAGTTTCAACTTAGAAGACCACATTTGGGAAAGGAGCATCAACCTCTACACCAGCATCACCCTCCTGGCAGCTCTTAGCTGTTCCCAGTGGTGAGGAACACGAGTCGGAATAAAGCCAGGTCCTCACTGGGAAGGCTTCCCCACTTTCCAGCTCCATGGGGTACCCAGACAGGAACTCAGGTCTGCAAGAAATCCCAACAGCCACGTGCTAAACCACTTATTGCTGGTGGCAAGAGGACAATGACAAAATATGGTGCTGAGCAGTTAAGAAACACCAGCGTGTGAGAAAAGGAGAAAAACCATGAATGAAAAATACCTCTAAGCTCGAACTGAGCAGCAAGTTAGGTTTAGCTGGTTGGGAAAAAACACCTTTGCATGAATATCACTGCAAATGAACCGATAGCAAGATTCTCTCCAGCTGAGATAACTCACACCAACACTAGTGTTAATAAAAGCAGAGATCAAAGCTTTGCCCCCACCGATGCAGCGGGACACTTGGCAACCTGACACTTGCTGCAGGTATTGCACAGAAACGCCGTACCAGAGTTCTTGGGTTCGCCCCCAGCACTTGGCACTTTCCATAAGGAAGTCACCGCTTTGATTATCAATGTCACCTTAATTTCTCTTTTTCACAACACAGACCTCTCTTGCTTCGGGATATTTCAAGCTTTCCTTCAACAAATATGAATGCAAATTTATTCATTCAGATTCATTATTTGTCATTCACTGCATTACCACCACTAGGGAAGCTAGAGACACCTTCATCTACAAATTTCTTGTTAGGTATTTCTTTACCAAAAACAGCTACTTGATCTTCCAATACACTTTTTTGTTTTTTAAAAAATAAGTACGTGAAAGAAGATACTGTTCAGCTTTATTTTATGTTTAGTGGGAAGATATCCATAATCTGAGAAGGTACGAGCTACCAATCTGCCTCCTCAGTCTAAAAGGGGAATTAAACCTTAATTCCTAGCGATCCTTTAAAAGTTGCTTTTCAGAGTATTGCCAGGCAGCAGGTGCCGTAAGGCCCCTTCCCACAACGCAGGGAATTCCTCACACGGGCTCCTTGCTCCGATATTAAAGGTCACCAGGTCTAGAGACTCACTTATTCTAGCGAATCCCTGCTCACTGCTTTGTAAACCCCACTGCTTCAAACCGTGCTCCCAGGGGACCAGCCAGGTGAGACACCCGTTTAATAGCTTTTTTCACCAGCCTCAACGCGTCTTAAAGTAGGTCTGTACCCAAACACAGCCGGGTGGCCACAGTCTTAGGTGGCATTACGTACCGGATTGATTCATCCAAGTTCTTCAGAAATACTGGGAAATATCAGTGGTTTTACTCTAAACTATAGCAAAATTGTAAAGGAAGCACCCAGGATAGTGCTGAAATTCAGAATAGTGTGAGATGTCACATATGCTTACATTAAACGGAAGCGTTGAAAATAATCTACTTTTTCTAAGGGGCTGGAGAAGGTTTGAATTTTGGATGGAAACAAAGAATGAGGAAACCCCAAGAAGAATGGCACACTTTTGCACTAAAACCCTCTTGAATATTAATGAAGCCATCACAAAAGAAGATACAGCGTTAATATGACTAGCATGATAAAATATGACTTCAGCTTATGACATGTTCAATCGCTCATTTAATTTTTATAGGAGTGATTAAGATGCCTTCACTTGAATTTTATACTGTTTACTATAAAACATTACCCTTTTCTTCAAAATGTACCGAGACAGGCAAACCACACATTTGCCAAGCTGTTAAATAAATAGTATTAAATCAACAATACCCAGGGTCCCAAAATGCAAGTCATTTCCATGTATATTGATTTTATTTCCATTTGCTGCAATAAAAGTTTTGTCTCTAAGCAAAAAAACCTAGCTATTTCATCAAACTGTTTTGTTTTTAATTCTTGAAATACTGTAGTTCTGCAGCCAATACACAGGGCAAACTTGCCCTAAGTGCTTTCGAACGGCTGTGCCTCAAAGAGCCACCTGAAGTTAGTTACGTACAAAAGAAGGCGCGAGTGGGTACCTGCCCGGGAGACAGCAGGCAAGGAATCGAGAAGCCACCGCAAGCAGCAGAGCGACATCAGTGAGATATTGCTCGTGGGGCTAAACACACGCAGGACTATTTCTGGAAGACCCCACGGCTTCGTGGAAGGCTGGCAGCCACGCGGAGGCTCACAACGGCACTTTCCTTCGTGGCAGAAGCACCAGCAGTGATAACTCTGCTTTCTGCCAGCACTCGTGCCCCAGGCTGGGGTGCCAAAAAGGTTCTGCCCATCACTCCTCACCAGCAGCTCCAGGACGGAGCAAGCTCCCAGTCCCCCCAGCTCCGAACCTTGGTCCACACTGTGTCACCCCCTTTGCATGCCGAGACCCCACCAGAGCTCGCGTCACCACCAAACGCTCCATCCCTTGACGGCGAACAGAGGCAGGGGGTTTGCTGGTTCTCAGGAGGCAGCTGCAGGGCGGGGATATCACAGCCAGAGGACTCAGGTCTTCATCTGGGCAAGTCTTGTTTTATCTTAGCAGGCATCTTGCCCAGTTTCATGGCAGAAACACTCAAAATGGGTTTTTTGACTCTATACATCAAATTTGTCCAGTCTCCCGCTGATCCTCTCCACAAAAGCCTCTCTCAGTTTTTCACATTTCTATTCACTGTTCTTGAAGCTTTTCTCCTTATTTTTTTTTTTCTTAACTAGATCTTCTTAAGTGTTTGGAGGTGTTGCAATTCTCTTAGGAGCCTTCATTAATACGATTACATATTATAGTTCTTGTCGCTTCAATCTGGTGCTCAGGCTTCAATAAGGACAAAGTAAATTTCAGGCTAAACAGGTTATAAATATTCTACTTCTGACTTTGCACTGCTCAGTGACTACACAGCATTTAATTTCCCAATACCTGAAAGCACTACCTTGAGAATGAGGGAGAAACTAAGGCATCCGTGGAGAATACAAAATGATGAAGAGGTCACACTTTTGTCACATCTTGCACAGCCATAAAGAAAGCCCCGAGACGAACATGTCTTTGTTTTGGCTTTGCAAGGACGAAGACAACAGGTTTGTCCTTTCAAATCGCGTAAGAGGAGTCACCTCATTAATATACATCCCAAATTCATATTTGCCCATCACCACTTACAATTCAAAAGTTATTTGTTGGCTAGTAATTCCAATTAGGATGATCTTGGATGAAAACCATTTAAAAGTGCCATTTGTGGAAGTGTTTGAATTAGTCTTTCTCCCTTTGCCAGCAGAATAAAAGACTGCTCCCTTTTCCAATCTATAATAATCATTTTTGGTTTGGCTACACTGAGCTAAACTTCAATTGCTGTACAGCATTACCCAGTCCACAGAATCTATATTATTCGATATTTTCCAGAAGCTCTGCATAATTAGACCCATCTGTTTTCTTTGCTGAGTTTTACAAGCTGATAGTTCACACTTACTTCATTATGATAAGAACAACAATCAGAGGAGGTTACACAGCCGCTGCCATAGAGCACGGTCAGATGCTCTAGTACTTAACCAACACAAAACACAGGCGATAATGCTGCTGGCCAGGTCCCAGCCCCATCCGTGCGGCCCCTGTGCGGTGCTCTTGGAGTTTAAGCATTACACTGTTTTTAGATCCACCCAAAAGTTTCCCCAGCACAAAGCTGGGGAAGGGAGGGAGGGAGGGAGGAGGGATGCTGTAGGGATGACCTCAGGACTCTCCTTGTCCTCCACAGCAGCCTCAGCTTCCCCAGGCCTCTCCCTGAAGCACAAATATGACCATTTCCTCAGAAAAGGCCCGTTTTATCTGCTTTGGGGGACGTGTGGGTGCTCCTCCCCGTTACTAGAGTAAGAAAGGAATCAAGGAGACTCACCGAGCTGAGGTGCTACTGGGGGATCAAACTAAGGTACAGCCTCAGAAGCTCAAGTCAGGCTCTGAAGGCAGCTGAGCCCTTTGCCCTGGAAGGTTTGAAAGGGGCTGCTCTATTTAGATTTGAATTGCCATCTGAAAAGCTAAACAAATTTGTTCTTCTACATAGCCTATAGGAAACAATTTCCAACACAGTGTTCAAACAGCACCCAGATGTGGTACCGCTACTCCTACTTCAGCTTTATCTCCTGTAACTGCTGAAACAAACCGCAGTACTGCTGCTGATGAACACAGAGCTCTTCAGGCAAAAAAAAATGCCTGAGGAGTAGATGGGCGATAACAAAACAGTACTGTGCTTCTAAGTAACTGCAGTGTTTCCTGTACACTGATAAGCGCCAGTATTTTTCAGATTGTCTCACTTAAGAGGTTGATCATTTATCTGCCCAAGACAAAAATAAATCAATTAGTGGATGAACAGACTGAAAATTAAAACTCTGTTTTGAAAGAGTCCCCAGAAACAGAGCACCGAATCCTGGGCTGATTCAGTATAGCCTCACCGACTTCCTATTTCTCTGCATGCAAAATGCCTCATTTCGAGGATTGCCTTCAGTTTTGTTAGACAATTGTTCTCACTTCAGTCTTTCAATCACTGCTGAAACTGAGCAAACCTCGCGCTTTGTATTGTCCACGTCAGCACATGCTGCTAGGGGGAGCAACAGAAGAGCGATGGGTTCTACCTGCCAGGAGGGAGGGACGGCCGCTGGGCGGACCTGCTCCTTGCATGGCTCTAGATTTTGATGCCGTTAATTACAGCAGCTTACAGGAAAGTTGTGGATTTTCTCCTTTTACTCCGTAACTATGGTTAGCACTGGTGACAGAATTCAGACAAACCTGTCTAACCTTTCCTGTTCCTCCCAGAAGCAAGTAATCCATGGAGAGATGACAGCAGAGGGAGTTTCTCAGTTGATGTCGTTGGGCCTTAACAGAAAGAGCGCTGTGTAACAGTGGCGTGGATTGAAATTGCTGGAAGATTCAACAAGTTTTTCAAAGCAAACCCTGAACAAGATTCCCCATCACCTAAAATGTATAAGGATGGTACATTTGATTGATATCCTTTGGATAACAATCAATAGCAATGCCAATCCAGCCCGTGCAGATGAACATTGTTTGAACTTCAGTCTTGGATATCTGTGGGATTAGAGTTAGATCAGGACTCTGCATCTAGAACCTAAGCTGCCAACATTAAAATAACCCATCGTAGGGAGAAGAAGGGGAAAGAATCATTCTTCAAAAATTTTCCTTTAGATTTCTTCCCGTGGCTCAGGTTCCTCATTAGGTACAAGTGCATTAAATACACACCAGTTTGCTCGATTTCTTCGTTTGTAATTTAATGAGGCGCGAAGATAAGATGAAGTGCAAGTCCTTAAATACAGCTGCAGGAAGATAAGGCTTTCGTTCCTGAGTGTAAAGTACCCTTGCTGAACAGTTACAGAGCTCCCTCGCCCACCACAGCCCGTGCAGTCCCTGCACCAGTGGATCCCGGCAGGGAAGGGAGAAGCCATAAAGCACAAAGTCTCTGAGTGCCCATGGGAAAAGAAGTCCCTCAGCAGAAAGCGCTGCCCGAGCAGCAGACAGGCATCTGGGATGTTCTGCACATTGTGCCACACCACCCTTGTCTGAGGGGGGCATTTCGTACTCAAAATTTTAGCAGTTTAATCCTGGCATAACATATTTGAAGGACATTTTAGGAGAGGCAAGCAAGTGTAATTCAATACAGTAAAAAGCATCAAACCTGTGAGAGAGGAAGGAAAGCACAAAGGCGGAAAGGGTAAACGGAGAAGCAGCTGCTGAGGCCAAGGAGCGCGCAAGCCGCAGGAGGAGCAAGCTGCACCCTGCCCATAACTAACGACAGCGGGGCTCAAATGAGTCAGAGGGATTTGCTTGTTGGGAAACCAATGTACAAAAAAAAAAAAAATCAGATTCAATCACAGAGTACCTGTATTCAAGTACAAACAAGTTATGAAGATAAGTATTTATTCTGGCATTTTTCTACCTCCAAAAGCCCAGTTTTCAAAAAAACCTTTGTCCAGGAAAGAAGCAAAATACCTGCCTTCAGATTTATACTTTATACAGAACAAAATCTCCACTAACTCCGCACGTAGTTAAGGGGGAACACGCATATTTACCAACTCCACTAGAAGTTTTGCTCTATTTGTTACCAGTTTTTAAATAACATTCTGTAAGAGCATCTTGGGTCAAGTAGGTCCCACAAATGTCAACCCACACACTGCAGCCTTCCTAAAGCCTCTCAAGCTCTATTTAATAGAAAGATCCCAATCTAATTAGCTGAAAACAGTCTCTGGTGTGGCTGCTCACAAGCACTGCCCAAGCAGAGCCTTTCAGAATTAGCTCCTTATTTACAAGGCAGATATCGGGCTGATGCACCGTGTTCCCTGGCAGCTGCCAACCTCATAGTGAGGTACAAGACTGAAATTTCAGTGCAAATCTTACCAGACAGGTTCTCTTTAAATAGGTTCAAGGTCTGCGGCATTTTTAGATACTTGAGTAGTGCTGTGATACACAAGTGCTGCTGAACGCTAAAAAGGAAGAGGGTTTTAGAGCAACAAAGCTTGCCTTGTTAATAAATCCACTCCCTAGAGAGACTTCTATCTCTCCACATTCATCATCACATTAAGCTCAGACAGTTTGGAAGTCATGGGTCAAGAAACAAGAGAGAGCAGTGGCCCAGACTCTTTGTTTTCAGAAGCAAAAACAAGTGAGATACTTACAGCACCCAGCGAGACTCCCGGGGACAAGGACGGGCCTGAAGGACAGGGCTCCTGCCTGGCTCCTGGCTGGGTCTCCATGTGCACGTCCCACCTCACGAGCATCGCTGAGCACCACTGAAAGAGCAAACAGGCTTCAGCTCCATCTGGTTCCAGACTCAATCCCAAATGACTAAGGCTGCTTTCTGTCAAACATCCCACCACATCGTGTCAACCCTGACCCCCACCCAATAGTCCTGACCATGTTCTACCCCTCACTGATTTCTAGCCGGCACCAACCACAGGCTTGTCAAAGCCCACCTGTGAGCGATCCAGTCTCCTCCCAGCACAACCCCACCTCCAACCCCACTCCTTGAATTCTGCTCCAAACACAATTCAGCTGGAGCAAGACGTTTAGCCTGAGGAACTTACAGGCCTTGACTAGATCTCCTACTGGGAGAATAACCAGATTTACAGAGTGTGAGCAACAGCGCATCAGCAGCACAGGTGAAGGGTACATCAAGAAATTTTTAACTTCTTACCTGTTCACAGCACTATACAAAGAAAGTATGTTAAATCCAAAGAGCGCATCAGAAATTACTTCCAACTGTAACCAAACCCTCTCTAAATCTAGGTGAGAAAACACTGCTTCACCTGAACCTGGCAATATATCCAGGTGCTTCTTCTATGGCATGTGTAAGCAAATTGCTAGTATTTTCCATACCAGCTACTTGTTTTTCACTTGTTTTCACACCACGGTGCTGTGTGCTATGATTTCAAATTTCTAGGAATAGCCTAATTCTAAAAGGTGCCAGAAAGTTCCCCATTTCTCACCCTGCGACAGCGCCTGGATGCTTTACAAGTCTTTTTTCCTTAGCTCCGTTTCACAGATTGTCAATGGAGGATCTCATAAATCTGAGGTTGAGCAGAAAAGCAGCTTCTGACCAGGCACAAAGGGAAAACCAGGAGCCCTAAAGCTGCATCACCATCCCCAAGGCTTTTGTGGGGAGGGTCCTGGGGGGGGCAGGAGTCTGTGTGTGCGAGAGAGAGGGAAAGGCAGGGAAAACCGAGGTCCGGAGGGGCAGCAGCATCATTAGTCCTGTACCTGTTAAAGTAATGCCAGCAATGAATCATGATTCACACCGCTGTCAGCAAGAAATGGAAAAGCTATATTTAAAATCGGGGGTTGGGGGGAGGAAGCCTCAGCCAAAAAGCGGAAAAGTTGAAAATAGCAGAAGGTCCCTGAGGTGTGAGCTGTGGGCAGGGCCCGCCCAGGCTGCGGCAGGGCTGGGGGTGCCAATCACAGCATCACAGAGCTGCCCAGGTTGGAAGGGACCTTTCAGATCATCGACTCCAACCATCAACCCAATTCTGACAAAACCCACCACTGCCCCACGTCCCTCAGCACCACGTCTGCCCGGCTCTGAAATCCCTCCAGGGATGGCGACTCCACCACTGCCCTGGGCAGCCTGGTCCAATGTTTGACAACCCTAATATCCATCCTAAACCTCCCCTGGTGCCAAAAATATCCATGGATATTTTTCCTAATACCCACCCTAAACCTCCCCTGGTGCAACTTGAGGCCATTTCCCCTTGTCCCATGGCCTGTTCCTTGGGAGAAGAGCCCAACCCCCCCTGGCTACCCCCTCCTTTCAGGGAGCTGCAGAGAGCGAGAAGGTGAGCTGCAAAGCCCTGATCAAAGCCACAAACGCACGTTGGGAGAGGCGTCTTGTCCCATTTCCCGTTGCTGAGGAGAGGGTTCCCACCCTCCACACCTCCTGCTCCTGATGAGCATCATCAAGCTCCGCTGGATGCTTGTGCTTAACTGTGTTTCCAGATCACATTTCACTGATCCTCCCTCCCCCAGAGACAGAGTACCAACCGCGATGTACAAGGTGTAAGAGATGAGAGAAACAGTATTTTCTTCTCCACCTACAAGAAAAAAGCTCATACGCAGCTTTTCAGGAAAAGAGCAGCATAGGGATAATGAGGTTTTAAGTGGGAACCATGGTTTATTACAAATTTATCTTTATTCATAAAATGTCCCACTTGTAATATTCCTGTCTGAAGTAGGGGATGAAATATCACATTAAGATCCAAATACTTCAGTACAGACAACCACTTCAGTACAGTCTAACCACTTCAACAAAGTGATCTGATAAAATTAATTCTTATTTAAATAAAATAAAATTAATCTTCCAATAACATTGGATCATCCCATCACACATGTTGGAGATCCTAGAGGTGTTGTGACAGATTATGACTTTGATACACGGCACAACTCTAATTTTGCTTTTAATACCTGCAGAGTGTGGACTGATTTCTAGTTTGGCTGATTGGCAAGTCAGAGGGGGCAAGGCTGGGCGAAACGCAATGGAACGGTCTGTTCAGGCCTTTCCACGTGGGTACAGAAACACAAGACTACCTGAACAGAGGTCCCTTTAACGCAGGTTTATCTCCCAACGTCATGTCCCCTGTGATATCACGGTCTCAGTGGGATCTCACAGATGATGTTACACAATTATGAGTTAATTCTCAAGCTGTATATTCAATGAAGAGTCAACAAATGTATGACGGCACATGAAAGATGTCTGTTTGGGGATGAGCCACAGGGTTCAGCTCGATACAGCCGCAGCCTTTTGTAACCAGGTCTGTGCTGCACTGGCCAAAGGTTTTTTCTGAGTTTAGTTAAAGGAGTTTCTGCATAAACTGTGTTGTGCATGTTCCCTCCATGGTGATCTGTGATTGCTGGAGCACGTCCAATTGATCGACTGAATTCAGCAGTTTTAAAGGCTGTTTAGATGCACGTATGCCAACTGCTTCCTTGTGCCTTGCTTACTGTGCTACGGCTATGGAAGAGCCCATCCAGCTGTTCCTTCCACCCCGGGAAGGACGGGCTGGATCTGAGGTGTCGGGAGGCAGCCAAGCCCAGCTCCATTCTCTTTTCCATGACCTCTTTGTCCCCTGCGCCGGGCTCCTCACACAGGCTCAAGATTTGGTTTAAAAGGAGCAGAAAAGTGCTACTGGAAGAAAAGACAGGTTAACGTCTGTGCGGGAGAGAGAGGCACCACCGAGCTGCACAGCAGAGCCTCTCCCAGCCGCGAGTTTCTTGCTGCAGAGTTGAGCCTTTAAGGTCAAGCAGTGAATGAGTGGTTTTCTTTTTCCTTCAGAAAGAGATGGAGAGCAGTGACAGCCCTGAGAAAGGACAATTTCCAGGTGCTCCCCTTTGCTCCCTGGGCTGATGCTCAATGTGGCAGGGCAGGAGGAGCTCCCAGACCAGAGCGTGGGCAGCCACCGCGCCAGGGCTTTCATGGGAGAAGAGCCACAGCACCATTCCCAAAGGACAGGACATCCATCCCATCGGCATCACCAGGGCCAGGAAGGGTTGGGGAGCAGCCAGGGCCCCGAAATGCCCAGTCTCCATCTCCAAAAGCCTTCATTCAGGCAGGGCATGGGTGTGACTAACATGGCTTCTCAGGGCAGGGGATGAAAAGAAACCTTGTTTAAGATATTGATTTGAATTTATAGTGCAGGGAAAGATCAGTGTCATTTTCAAAACCTTTGCAAAAGTATGCAGCATAGTTTAAATGCAAATCATTGTAATTTGCACTCCTGCTAACAACAGCTTAGTGCGGCTGTTGCCATTCAAAGGTAGGCCTGTTAGGTGACAATGACCATTAAATGGTGACAATGACATCACCTCCTTTCTTTACTGATTAACCTTTACCTTAGAGGCATGATGACAGCCTAGAACTATTACAGAGAATGGGAGAACAGAGGCCTTATGAAAAATGAAATACCATTTTCCATGGCCCTGATGTAACCCCAGTTCATGGCACATGCTAAGCTGTTTGGGCCAGTTGATTAACCAGGTAACGAGCTCACATGCGAGACCAAAAATGAAGCAAAACTTGCTCTTTCCTAATAGTGGAGAAAAAATAAGCAAGTCAGTTGTGAAAAGAGATGGAGGATTCCTAGGAATATTTATCAGGCCTGCCCTCCGACCTGCATAATTTGCATGCTTATATATTTATATAGCTCGGATCTTCCAAGAATCTAAAGTTTTCTGAAGCACATGGGATACGTTACATTTGCCTGACAGGTAAGTTGCTAATCTCTCTCTCCCACAAGTGGAAACTTAGGTATAAAGAGGTAAAAACCATTCAGTTACTTAACAACAGCTTTGTACATAGAGAAGCAATTGTGATTTAGCATTTACCAGCACTTGTCAGGTACTGACATCTCCTCATATGACTCCTCTTTTCCCTCCTTTGTGAACAACATTCTGAGCTGGGGACATAAATACTTTCCCCGCCCCTGGTGGGGAGCCCGGTGCCACCAGCTCTGCTCCCTGGGGAGGAAGGGGTGGTGAAATTCTTTATTACACCATTTATTTCACAGAAATCAGAAGTAATTACCTGGAGGGACATGGCAATCTCATTAGTCACTTGACTTTCTCTTTATTTGCCCACTCAACAATTTCCCTGATTTATTTTCTCATTTATAATAATTGGTGAGGAGTGTAATATGGCCCTTTCATCCACCCTGGCACTCACCAGCGTCCGCTAATGCCCCTTTCGAGACCGTTCAGAGAGAACAAGGTTTCAAGTCCCGTAAATGCTACCACAAGATGTGCCGGGAGCTCCTTCCCATGCTGGGTAGCACCTTTCTCATCCGGCCGTGACTCCAGCCGAATGTGTTACTCCTCCTTCCTGGGAGACCCTTCAGGAGTCACAAAGCACTAACAAAAAGCGTCCGCGTTGGCAACCTGTTAGTGGAAAGCACGTGATCCATCGCTCCATGAACTCTGCCGATGGGTGAAGAAGGGCCTTCCCCTGCCCCCTGCAGCCACAAAATCAATTACTGACAAGTGCTAATAATGGCTCTGGAGGTTCTTAATGCTGGGTTGCAAATACACGTGTGGGGAGAGGAGATAATCTGAGACCGTCTATGGTCACAGTTCACAGTTTTAATAGTTCATAATGCTTGAGATAAAAAATAATCACCTGTCCCACAGGACATTTTGATAATAAATGGCCAAACCTTTCCAGCCTCCCACAGACCCTGAATGTGACCGTCCCCAGATTTACATCGCAGCCAAAGGGCTGAGTCCTCAGCCTCCCTGCTCCACGCTGCCGTCGGATACAGCCGAGGCTCTTGCTGCCTCTGCCCTGGGATTTTTAATGCTTTGTTCAAATGCATCAGGAACGTGTTTTGCCCATGATGTGAGGGGGCGGTCTTCGGATCTGAGAATGCAACGGTTTCCCACAAAAGAAACTTCTTTGTCTTTATTCATTGATGTCACTATTTGAAATTCTGACTTTGCCTTACTGCAAACTGGCACGTAAGAAACTGAATACACTGGCATTTCATGTCTCAGCCCATTTAGTGTGGTTGTTCCTTCTGAAATAGCATATTTGTAAAAACTGCAGATTTATTTTTCCACTTTTTTTTTTCTGCTTACTTTCCAAGTCCATTCCCTCCAGCAGCTAGCTAAACCTACTGAAATTATTTCTTCCCGTCTAAGAAGTCTTCCTGCTGCATTAACTGAGATTCTGCTCTGCTGAGCTCCCAAACCCGGCCGTTGTGGGAAGCCTTGTGCACCCCTGTCTGTTACTGTTGGTTTTCCACTTCTTTACTCACAGCTCTGCTGGGAAGTGTCAGGAATCGGGCACTTGAAGCGATGGCCATTTAGCATCAGCTGAGGCAACCACCGTATCATGAAAAGGGGAAGAAAGACGTTATGAAGAATGAACAGATGGTTTTGCTTAGTTGGCTTTTCAACCCGGGGCTGGGCAAATTAGCAATAAGAAGCACGGAGCAAAGCAGCGAGAGCCCCACTGCCCTCCAAGCTCGGCCTCTCCACAACCTGCAAAGTGCTTTGTGTGGGACTTGGGGGTTTAGACTCAAATGCTCCATTTTCTTTTAATTAGCCAGACAAATTTTTATAAGCTGTATTTATGACAGCTGTTTTCTTGATTCGGGTGTGGTAGAAGAATATTTTCTGGCTGTGGAATCTGGAAACAGCACCAGAGATGGGATCTGGTCCAGGCCCCTTTCAGGGATGTAGAAACATGATGCTGGAGCTTCCCCTTGGAGATGGAGGCATTACGTTCTCCGAGCAGTTTTGTGGGATGTCGGTACTTATCTCCGATTCAGAAAATGATCTGAAGAGGGAAGTGAGGGGAAGGACACCAGCAGGCAGGGCAGCCCTGAGGCTCCGACACCAAGGATTCATCAGTCCTTCGGGACCAGCACTGGGGACGTGCTCCTGCACAAACACAGACCACGTTCGGGACATGCTCCTGCACAAACACAGACCACATTCGGGCTGCAGAGCTGAGCCCAGGTCCCACAACACTGCCTGCACACCTTTTGCAGCAACTTATGTCTACAGAGGTCAACAGGCGCTTGCTATCGCTGAATATTGTTATCATTACTCCAGTACCTAATGCCCTCACCAAATTTCTAAGATTCAGGGCTTAAATCTTATCATTTTACCCATAAACCAAATATAATCAAGTGCTTTACTGAGAGGACTGAACGATCACATAGAGTGATCCAAGCTGACGTCAGTGTTGAAAGAACCAATAATTAGTGACAGAGCTGAGAGCTCTGTGCAGGTACTCCTGGTGTAGGTTTCCTGAAGGTGAGGAAGCTGGGTGCCAGGAGAAGACCAATGAACAATGAAAAATTCATCTTAATCTGACTGAAACAAGGCATTTTACCGACTAACTCCCTTCATAGTGGGTTTTTTTATTGTTATTATTTTCATGTGTGGCTCAAACACCAAGCAGAAAAAGACTGTTGACTTCTGAGGCGGTTGTTCCCAGGGAGATATAAAACACTGATTTACCTCATAGGAATACTTTCAAGAAAGAAGGCAACAAAGTGAAAAAATTGAGTTAAAGGTAGGAGAATGTATACAAAAATAGTATTTGAAAAAGTTAATATTTTATTACTGCTGTTGATAGGCTGTTACCATGTCTGAAAAGTTACACAAATTTTCCAAGACACAGAAAGATCATACTTAAAAGGACAGCTTGCTAACAACAGTAATACTGCCTTGTTCTGGCCTCTTCATTAGTTGTCTCCTTTTGCAATGTTTCACAGGAAATTACCGTTGCTCCCCTATGTGCTTAGCCTCATCCTTCCCACCGGATTCATTTACTCCTTTGCCTCAGAGATGAGCTCTGCCCGGATTTCAGATCACTCTATTTTATCACTCTAAAGAGGAGAAAGCCTTTTCTGGACAGCAAGTGAGGGAGCATTTTGCAGAGGTTGTAACAGGAAAATAAATGTGTCTGGTTGTAGGGAAGGGAAAAGCAGAGGAGTCAGCACTGCTGGGCTCGACTGAAACCACAGCCTCCGTGTGCTTCACTGAGCACTTCATCTGCCCGATTGAGTTTCCCCATCTGTAAAATGGGAACAGTGGCCTCGCAGGATTGTCCCGCATCTTCATTAATTAATACTTACACGACATAAGCATCTTTTAATCTCAGGTCACATTTAATTACTAAACATGTAACTAAAATTACTAACCATGTAATCCTGGCCCAGGTTGCCCAGAGCAGCTGTGGCTGCCCCATCCCTGGAGGGGTTCAAGGCCAGGTTGGACGGGGCTTGGAGCAACCTGGGCTGGTGGGAGGTGTCCCTGCCCAGGGCAGGGGGTGGCACTGGGTGGGCTTCAAGGTCCCTTCCCACACAAACCAGTCTATGATTCTATGAAAATATAGGGAAGAAAAAAAAAAAGTCAGATATTAGTGGGACAAGGGACGGAAAGAGACTCTAAATCCCTGAAATCCCCCCCTACCCTCATTGGGATTACACCGGTCTGAACCCTTCCCCACAGATGTTTTCCAGCCCCCCCTCAAAGCAAGGATGCAGACCCACAGCCTCCATGGGCACCCAGTGCCCCCCTGCTCTTGGATATGGCAGAAAACATTTATTAATAACTAAAGAATCCTCCTTCGCTGTAATTTAAGACTATCCATTTTCGCTCTGCCCTGAGTGGACACGGAGAACGGCTTAGTGCTTTGTTCTTTGCAATATGCTTTTACATAATTAAAGACTTCTCATGTCTCTCCTTGGGATTCTTGTCTCTAGCCCGAGCAGCGCCGGTGCTTGCTTTTCCTCCTCATTAGCATGTACAAGCATTTTCTTGGGAACTGTCTAGAATAATCCTACTCTTCTGCATCACTGCCTGGGTTATTAAGGAAAGTGTGAAAAGGAGAATTATTCTCATAGTATTCCACAAATTCTTGCAGGGTTAAGCCCTCCCCAGGGTAAACGGTCTTATGAGATGCAGAGTAAATACTAGGAGGATTAGCCTCAAAATGCTTCTCCACTTCAAAAATTAACATTAGTCCAAATCAGCCATAACCATGCCTGGCTTGGTTAAGTCTCTAGGTTTAAACAAGCGCTTTCGCATAGGAAATTATTTCTAGGAATGAGTTTTTGTCCGAATGTTTCTTGCTTATGAGAGGAATGGGTTTAAAATTTGAATAAATAGACTTGGTCCCTCTTAAGTAAAAGATTATACTGTGGTACTGTTACGTACCTGAGGGACTGTGTCTTATGAAACAGTGATTTAAGGCGGGGTCTGGATAAAATACTGAGGTAAAGGACGAGGAGAAAGGAGGAATTTTCTTCCTGTGCAGTCATTGTTTCAGTTGGTGCTTACTTTTCTTCGTGAGATAGAAACCCCACATGGGTAAATACATAGATTATTAAAAGCCGCAAGCTTCCAAAAGAGAACCACACCAACTTTTAAACCATTTTGTTCGAAACACCATCTCTCTTCCATGTACATGAAGCACCTAGAAGTTGACAATCCTGAAACCTGAAGAAGTGCTACCGAGGTACAAACAAATATTAATCATAACTGGTTTCTACACACGGCTCCCGCGGAGGGAGCCCAGCCATCTGTCAAGCTTTCTGGAGACCTGCTTTTTTTCTCTGTTGTAAATTAGTTGGGTCTCTTTTAAAGCCATGTCCTTATACTGAAAAATGTCCATGTGCGTATGGAGGACATCTAAGAATAGGAATAATTGGATTTACCTGTTTCATGACCCTAAACTCCTGACATTTATAAACTTACTTGGTTTCTCTTCAGTTTTTCAAATGCATGGGACTTAAATTGATAGCAACCTAAGGAGATGCAATACTGAACAATAAGCAAGCAGCAACAAGAACACTTGACTTTTAGAGCAGAGATTAATTTATGTTCTCCTTAGCTGGAAATTGCCCTTCTGACAAATTTTCTATGGCTATTTTTTCACCGCTATATTTTTTTTTTTCTGAGGATGTAAGAGTCTTTCCTCATTATTCTAAGAATTCTTATAATATATTGATCTGGAGCCACTAGGAATAAAACCTTACTTGAATGAATGTCTGTTCCCCTGGGACAGCAGCAAAGAGAAGGTTTTGTCATATAACAAATTGGAGAATAAAGACAATTTTTTGAATTCTGATTTAGCACATCTTGCTAGAAGGGTGCTCAGTGTTATCTTTTTTCTATAAAGTCTTTGTTTTCTTTTAAAATATTGAGTTTTAAAATATGAAAGAAATGAAAAATTGAACATATGCAAAAGAAAATGATATCAAGTTAAACATAGGTACACGCATTCATTTGCATAATTATTATATTGTGTAGTAAAATGTCTAATCAGCTGAACTTCTCTAAATAAAAGAGCAAAACCACCTCTACAACCAGCATAAAGGAAGCAGGCACTGAACTCAGTTCCACTAGAGAGGCTGTTTTTTTCTAATTAGTTGTAATTTCGCATTTCTTCAAGTTTTCCAAGCACACTTTGAAATTCTTTCCTTCTTTTCCTTTGGAGGAATTGGAGGCACTGTGCCAGGGGCCCCGGTACCCACACTTCACAGCAGGCGTGAGAGAGCATCAATGTATTAAAGGATTCTTCTGATACCTCCAACAAGAAATAAACGGCGTGTTATTCTGCGTCACCGTTACTCGCAGCCCCAGCTGCCTTCCACCCTCTGGGTGGTTTGGCTTCTCCACTGTAACCACCCGCCCAGGACCTTCCTTTTTATCATCTCAGCAAGACCTTAATGTACACGAGTATGAACACTACAACTACAGGCACCTCTACCTTTCAAATCCTTCTCAAGTTTGAAATTTCTTACCCTTTTTCAGAAGATGTACCTGAAAGAAAAGAGCATAAAGGAAGTAACAGTAAAAGAAAAGAGAGTTTTTGAACAGACATCTCCTGAACACCAGGAGGGATTGCTCCAGCAGGTCACCGAGCTACAGCCACTTGACCCCAACTCAAGAATGATGCTGGCTCCACCAGAGTGAGAGAAAAACTCCTGCAGTTCACCCTATTAGACCACAAAGACGTTCCTTCCAGACCGCAGACCCAGCTGCCAGCTGAACACACGTGTGCCAGCCCAAAAGCCCAGACACAAAAATTTCACTTCTGCTCTGGGATGTAACTGATAGACAAAGGTTTTTTGTTCTAGTAGAACCACATATTTTCAAAAATTTGATAGCATTTCTTCAAGCCTGTTCATATTGTACATTTTCTAGATTTCCAGTTAAGATATTATATTATTTCTGCTAGTACCCGGTTGAAATTTGCAATTTCCCTCAAAACGAGTTGTCTAAGGACCTGATTATATCATTTAACAGTGATGCTTGATTTGACACTGTCATTAAAGGCGAGTGTGAAAGTCTGCCCTGTAATATTGCCCTAACACCTATGCTCTGCAGTCCTGTAATATTCAGTCTCGTAAGATGCTTCCTCGTGTTGTCCCGTAAGTGAAAATAAGATTCATTTTCCTCCTCCCCAGGACCTGTGACGACCAAAGATTCCTCTTATACTTTATAAAATGTTGCTACCAGCGCTGCAGTGCTCTGTAAGGCAATGGCTCATCTGAAGCTGCTGCCTGAGCAGACGCAGGAGACAAAAGCCTCACGAGCAGAAGGGTACGTCTCCCTCTGCTGAACTGGGGAGGAACTGGCCACGCTGGTAGGGACCAGGGTGGGAATGCACAAACCAAGGGGAAGGTGTTGCCTCTGCCCAAATGGTCTATAAACACTTGTGCCCCTGCACACCTAAGACGGCAGATCCCAGAAACTGCGTTTCTGGCTGGGAGTCTTCTCTAACCTAACTGCCTCCAGCACGCCTAGTACCTGGTGGTTTGGAGGAATGGGCAGATACAGATGGAGAATAATCTAAGAAGAAAACTTTAAAAATCTTCTTTACAATCCTGTTACCAAGAAACGGGTTTCTCCCTTGAAAAACAGATTTTTCAATTTCTTTTGAAAGTCTTGGACTTTTTCTTTTATTACTTTATTGCTAGTGTCTCTGTGACCGAACATTTTTATTGTCCCTGTAAACATCCATCCCATCACTAGAACCTGCTGCAGTCTGACCTGTGACAAGCTGGGTCTGGGCCTTAAATGGACAAGTACTTTCAGCTTCACACAGGTTTGCTGAGTTCCCAGTGCTACTTTTTACCATTCACTGTTCATTTTACAGAAAGGATTAGTGCTCATATAAGCCAGACCTTCCTTTTTGTTTTGTTTACTTTCAGGAAAAAAAGACCTCAAAAAACGCCAGATCGGTCCAGACCTATTAAAGACTGCCAAACCAGTGCTAGTACATATGTGCTGCAGTCTCAAACCTACACCCAGCTGCCATCGTCCCAGGGTGGCCCAAGGCGCTGAGAGTTCGCCAGGACGTTGCCAGGTTCAAAGCCCTGCTGTGACCCGAGCTAAGCTTCGGCCACCTGGGTTCCCATCTGACGCAACCAGAGTGGAAAGACCATCTGCATCGCAAGATGCTGGAAACGAAAACTGGAGTCAGCTGATACGACAGCAAATCTGTAACAGCTTTTACAATGGACCGTCAAGTGCGGGATCAGCTCAGGATCAGTTTAACCGAGGCTCCCCAGCCACTGTGCTGGCTAGGGGGCTGAGCTAATCTGGGATCAGACCCCGGATTTCATTTTTAATATCAGTATTACAACCATGGAACAGTTCTGGCCAGCTGGACTAGCACTGAGGACCACCCTACTCCCAGAAAATAAAGGGGCCACATGGTGAGTAAGGCACCGCTCTGCACGGCATGGATTAAATACAGGGAAGTCTGCCTGACCACAAAAATCCACCTTTTTACTGTGAGGATGGTCGGAGAGTGGGGCAGGCTGCCGGGAGGCTGTGGGGCTCCATCCTTGGAGAGAGTCAGCTCCCCCGGCCACGTCCCTGAGTGACCTGTGGGAGCCGGTGGGACAGAGACCCCCCCAGCCCCTGGCAGGCCGGCGGCGGGGGCTGTGGCTCGGTGAGCAGTGACATTGGGGCTGCCGGGGCCAGGGGTCCCCATTCTGAGACAAACACAAGTTCAGTATTCTGGAAGAAAAGAAAGAAAATCACAGAGGGCTTGAGATGGAGGAAACATTCACATTCTAATTAACCAAAAAAAAAAAAAAATAGGACAGTCACACTCCCACTGACTCTCTTTTTTCAGATCCTTTATCAGCCGGAGTTAGTCAGCTATTTTTATCATCAGGATGTACAGGCAGCACTGGAGGTGCAAAGTGGATGGGCAAGGATGTATAATTTATACAAACAAGAAAAAAAAAAAGTGAGTGCTCAAACCAAGGAGAAAAATACACCGTGTTCCCCTCACAATTACCTTTTCCACTTCCCCCGCCGTGTGACAGAGGTCTCTGCATCTTCTGTAATAAATAGGAGAGGGGGAGGGAGAAAGATGGAGCTGTCATTGCAGCCGCACTGCTGAACTGGGGATTGCAGGGGAGGAGAAGGCTCCGCACGGGGAGAGATAAAGTCAGAATGAAGTACAGCCCGGCATCTAGATGAGACGTTTTCTTTGTTTAGCCTGGGAAAAAGATCAGGCAGGAACGGATAAACTGAAAGTCTTGTGATTATTTTTTTTGTTAAGTTGATGGAAGAGGTGACAAAAATATTTGCGTGATGTTAAAAACGGGAGCCCTGGCAAGCTGGTCTTGACTGACAGCAGATTTTAAGATATCTTGAAATGATGAAATATGAGGACATTACTGCTTCACAATGGTGCTATATTACATTTTTGCTTCCCACCTGCGGTATTTCGCTCGTGTGCCGGAGAGCTGTTTGTCCATCTCTTCGGCACTCTGGGACCTCTCTGGAGCCCTGGGCTAACGGCGCGTTGTACTGTGCTTGTAACGCGGGGAAATGCTGCCTCAGCTCCTCAGAAGCAGCATAAGATGGCCTTGTCACTGCAGCGCGTCACTTACATCACTCGGTGACTGCATCAAGGCTTGGCAAGCCCTGGCCGGGGCACGGGGAGGGATGGCCAGGCAGCAATGGGCCCTGCAGCTCCACAGCAGGGCTCAGCCCAGGTGTGCCGACGGAGCTGAACCCCCGTGGTTATCCCCAGAGGTCAGCACCAAACATTTAGACGCTTCTCTGGGTATTTTCATCGATCGGTCAGGCTTGGCAGAGTTAGCTCGGCGCGCACCTGGGACTCTTCCCTGCCTGAGCTGCCTTTTCCAAGTGCCCGAGGACAGAGGGGGGACGACAGACCGGGCTGTCTTGCTGCTGAGGCTGCACTGACAGGCTCCGGCCTGGAATCCATGGATGATGGTGCGGGGGGAGCCACAGAGAAGGGCGCACTCAGGGGAAGCCGCCTCCTTCCAGTCCCTGAAGGGGCCTACAGGAAAGCCGGGGGGGGCTGTTTGCAAGGGCATGGAGCGACAGGACGAGGGGCAATGGTTTAGACTAGAGCAGGGTGGGTTTAGATTAGCCATTAGGATGAAGCTCTTTTACACTGAGGGTGGTGAGACACTGGCCCAGGTTGCCCAGAGAGGTGGTGGAGGCCCCATCCCTGGAGACATCCAAGGCCAGGCTGGATGGGGCTCTGAGCAACCTGATCTAGTTGAAGATGTCCCTGCTGACTGCAGGGGGGTTGGACTAGGTGGCCTTTAAAGGTCCCTTCCAACCCAACACATTCTATGATTCTATGATTCTAACCGTGAGAGGCTTCCAGTTTTAAGGCACTGTCAGCGGGAGGCGGGTGACTTTTCCCTCGCAGTGCCTCGCAGAAGGCAGACATTAATGACCATGAACCTGATGCTGATCGTGGACCAGCACCACCTTTGCAGCAACATCAATCCCCTTATTTCAGCTCAGAAATCTATTTCTGATTCCCTTCACTGGCCCTGGGAGGTGACCCCCCCTCAGCCCGCGTCACCTGTGGGCGTCCCACAAATGCTCGATCCCCAGGTGACAGTCGGGGACCGAGTCCCCTGGGGCCGGACGGGACCCCGCGGGCGCCTCCCAGCCCACCGTGGGCTGCTGCTGATTTGGTTCCAATTAAGACTCTTTCAAATTTTATGTATCTGTTTTCTCTAAGTTCAAACTGCCACAATTTAAATGAATAACCAAGATTAGGAACTCCAAGATATTTCCTGCAGATTTAGTACTATCATCACTGTTTATTTTTAATTATATTCTGCCTCGTATCAGGTGCGCTTGCACAGCTATTCCTCTTCAAGTTTGCTGAAGCTTTCTCTGTGGATCACAGAAAAACCCCACAATCCCTCAGAAACTACAATTGCTAATTTTATGGTTTACCTGTGACTCACTTTCCGAGTCTCATACCTAGTACTACAATACTAAACATGAAAGACTCGTAGCTGAAATTGATTTTTTAAGTTATAAATTACACAAAACATGGTTTTTAATTGGATGTGCAAGAAAACATTTGCAACAACTGAAATAAATAGTGTTTAAAAATAACTTTCCTATACAGAGTAATTCCTTTGAAGCAAATGGGCTGAATGTAATAACATGAACTTAGCATTTAAATATTTATTTCTCCATTTGTATCGCTTTCTAAAGTGGAAAAAGGTATAATTTTACCTTGGATCTCACAAAAAAGAGGCAGAGAGAGGTTGTATGACTTGCTCTGTATCACACACAGTGAATAGCAGCCTAGAGCTGAGCAGAACTGCATTTTTCTGCCCTGCAAGACTTGTCCTTGCCCTCCCATCAGGCTTTGGCTATTGAAATTGCAGCCCCACCTTCGTCAATTGAAACCTGTCACCAAATTAGTGAAGCCTGCCTCTGGTTCCAGAGGAGAGCACAAGCCCCGGATTTCGGACACCACTTTGCAGAAGGTCACAGCAAAGGCTAAAAACAGTAATTTGGGAAGTAAAAAAGCAGATGGCACTGAGCGAATGTGAAAAGAAGTATGTTGTCATTAACAAGGTGGGAAAAAAGGTCAATAGATACGGAGGTACCCCAGAGAGGTGGGAATTCCTGCTATTCCCTGTGAAAACAGCTCAGAGGGCATCTGTTCCCTGGTTTTCCCAGAACGTAGGCCAAAGCACTGGGCGCTGGGGGCACCGGGCGGGCGGTGGGGGCTGCCGGGGGCTGCACCGAAACACAGCCCTGCCTCGCCAGCGCACACACCATACCGGCCTCGGGATAACACCCAGAAAAGAGCAAAAACACCTTTTCACGACTAAAACAATTAACAATTGTTAATTAACCAGTAAAACTATCCATCTTAAAGATCTGCAAGGTTAAGTGCAATCAATATTTATTTGATTATACCGAGCAGGGTCAGGAGTCTCAGTGCACCGGCGTATTTGAGGAATTACCTTACTGCTCACTGTGAAACTACGTTCCCTGGCTGCATGTGGGGGAGACCACTGGAAAGGTGCAGGGAAAATGAGTAAAATGGTAACTGATATTTATATAATATGACATAATATTTATAATATAATGATATTTATATTAATGATAACAAATGCGGGGTTTGGAAAGGAAGAGAGAAAAAGATACTAAAAGGAGAAAGAGAGAGAAAGCAAGGAAGCAAGCAAGAAAAGGAAAGGGAAAAGAAAAAAAAAGAAAAAGAAAGAAAGGGGCTGGGAAAAGAAGGTCATCTTTCAGGCTTACGCCCACCATCCTCCAACAGTCCTGAGCCCTCATCCAACACCCGTCACCCTCGGGCCGAGCTTTTTGTTTCAGCCCCTCCTCACTTCTCTGCTCACTCATTCCTCATGTCCATTACACGTGGCAGAAAAAGGTTTTGCCAACATGTAATTTTTGGTCTCAACTTCCTTGGGTTTAGCTCGTCCCTTTAATTTTGGACATCTCTTTACCATGTTACAGTGACTTTTTTTCTTCAAAACCAAGTCGACAAATACCCTTCGTTTCCCAGGGCGCTCCGGCTGTTGCTGTTGGGTGCTGCTGCTCCCTGCCGTGTGCCGGGCTCCCTGCTCGCCTCTCCAACATCAATGGACACCCTGCTCCGCTTTGCTCCAATAACAGGCAGATGGGCATCTTCAGAAGTAAAGATGTGACCTACTGCCACCTCCTTCAACCAAGGTATAAAATTAGGGAACTGCTCAGCATCCTTAACATTCGGATAACAAACAGCCAGGCTCCACAACAGCTCTGAGCCTTTGGTTGGTGTTCCCCTCTCCAGGGATACAAATATTTTCAGGACAGGTTTTCCCCGGATGTCCCCAAGGTCCATGTGTGAGGCTGCAGAACACTGCTGGCAGGGATGCACCCTGGCTGGATGCGCTCCGCTCTCCCACCCACGTCTTCAGGTCTGGCACAACAACCCTCTGGAGCTGCCATGTACACCTGTGTCATGCCCAACTCGCCATTCACACTCATTACTTTATTAATTATTTTAATGACAAATAATCCATTTCTGAGGCTAACGATGCAAAGCTCCTCAGAGAAGGAAAACGCACATTTCTTCTAAATCTGAACTTTTGTTATAGAGTGCCATCAGAAAAGTGTAATTAAAGTACTTGCATGCTTTCACCCTGGTTGTGAAGCGTCAGAGGTCTCAAATGTCAATTAAAACTCTGCCTGGAGCCTGGAGACCAACCAAGCGGCCCCAGGGTAATGCGGAGGCTGGAAGCAATGGTTAAGTAAAGGACTTCTCGATTTCATGTGTTCATTTCCCACAGTGGTTCAGAGAGGGCACTGGCAGCCCTAAAATGTCTGTGAGGCAACATCCTGGCATCAGCCCAGAACATCCAGTGTCAAAAACGTCATTTTGCTCAGACCCCAAGTCCTGCTGCCCTCCACTGGGAAAAGCTCACCTTTGCTACAGCTTCCAGGTAAGGTCCTGCATACTCTGGAGCAGCAAAACTGGACAAATAACCCATTTTGACTGGCAGGATCCTGAGCCAGATCTTGCTGCTCATGGTTATGCCACTGACAGCACCTGAAGAGCTCGGATGCAGCTCCTCCTGCTATGGCCCACTACAGGGCGGGCTTGTGTCCGTGCTTGAGGGCCTCTTGGTGAATGACGGCAGCCACCGACACTGCTACCTGCAGCCCCAAGAACAAGCAAACTCAGGTCAGCATCAGGCTGTTTGAGACATTTTCCCCGTTTTTTGAAGCATTGGTGCACAAGGCAATGTCCTTGGCGATGCTGCAACGCCCCCAGACAGAAGGGACAGGAGCCGAAGCAGTAACGCTCCCACCAGCCACTGCCCACAAACCGATGTCCTCAAACAGACGTGCCAGAAGAGATCAATGGGTGGACTGGTCCTTCCTTGTGATGCTTTGTCCACTGAGCTGGCCCATAACCAAAATACGCACGCTTGCGTCATTGATTTCCTGCCCAACGCTACCCTTGCTCACCTGGCAGGATGGCAGCGTGGCGCTGTAATCATAACAGATTATAAAAGTGCCCGTTTTTATCCAAAAATACTGCATTGGTACTTTTCTTAATTTTCCATGACACTGCATCTCAGTTTTACACTACAAGATGAGTTACACTTTTTTCTCCTTTTGGAATAGTTTAGAGTGAAGGCCTCTACACAACACTTCGCATCACTAAAACAAAGATTGTCTCAGAATCCAAAGGTATTTTAAGTCCTTAAACTGTGATCACTGCCTTAAAAAAAAAAAAAACAAAAACAAAAACAAAACCACAAACCCACATATAAGAGAAAAAAAAGCCTTGAAAGGACCTGATCCACCACCCTTTGAAGTCAAAGGAAAACTCTCACTGACTTCAGTGGAGCTGGATCAAGCTCAAAGTGTGCATATTTCTGTTTTCATGAGTCGTGTAAACTCCATCTGTTTTCCAGTCCCTGTGGGGAAATGCCATCTTTCTGTTTTCACTATTCCATTTGCTCTCTCTGTTGTAGTTTGTACTCAACTCCACCAGTTTAACATAACACAAGATTTCCTGGTGCAGCACTCAGCTCTCGCACGGAGGCCTCGGCTCCTATGGCATGACTGGCACCAAGACTTTTTGAATTTAAAAGAAAACATTAATACATCATAACCCCCTCTTCTCTCTTTACTCTGAAGAGCAGGATCCTGCTCATGGGAGACGGCACTATATAGAGCTCCTGAAATTTGTATGTCATGTGTGTGCTGCCTCCCGGATTTATGCAGGAGATGAAGTGTGCCCAAGATGTTCATCTCTCCCATCCTCACCGCAGGTCTGAGCTCAGGGACACATCCCAGGGCACGTCCCGACGGACGCAGTTCCATGCAGGACCTTCGGTGTCCAACTGGTGCCCGTGCCCATACCCGTGCCCATGCCCTCC
Source organism: Dromas ardeola (assembly GCA_013398915.1). Classification (NCBI taxonomy): domain Eukaryota; kingdom Metazoa; phylum Chordata; class Aves; order Charadriiformes; family Dromadidae; genus Dromas; species Dromas ardeola. Next base: position 181,551 of record VYZM01011585.1, on the reverse strand, counting down.
CCACCCCTATCCCACACTGATGGACGTCCTGGGCTGCCTGAAAGCGCAACAGAGAGGTGTTGCAATGGGGCGCTTCCAACTCCCCAGCAGATACTTTGCCCACATCGACCAATTCTCATGCAGCCAAGGGGAAATTCCCTTCAAACACCCAAAGGCAGATTTCATCATGAGTCATCTTAAGACAGCAGTACCAGGGTAGGCTCGTTAGTTAATCACCTCAAGCCTAATTACATTGACTATGATGGAAGGTTATAAAGCTGACCGGAGCTAGCTGAAAAGCGGTTTCTGTCTTCTGGAGGTGGCTGGTGAGTCCAAAGTCCTTAAGGAACACTGCAGATGATCTAAGAGGAAGCTGTAGGTCCCCTGTGGCCACCGCATTCCATAGACATTAGCAAAGAGACTTTCAGATGATGGCTTCAGCATAGTTGTCTTCCGAGCTCGCGGTGGCTGACACTTGCTGTCACCATTCACATCCGTGAGTTTTGTAACAGATGCACTCAAGTGGAGAGGCTGAGGTCAACCAGAAAGCTGGGGAAATGAGACACAGCACCACAGACCTGCCTGCAACATTTCTGGCAACAAAATGTCTCTAAAAGAGACATTTTTCTATTATGTGATCTTCCATGTTCCTGTGGAAAGTGTTAAATTTACTGAAGGTCCAGCTGACTGGCAACAGTGATTAATTTAGTCAAATTAATGAGGACGCTAGCCCATATATTATCTAAGCCCACAAGTGAGAGATGACAGTAACACTTTGCTCTTTTATGGCACTTTTCCTTGGCAAATGGTGAAGTGTTTGCACACCAGGACCAGCGGCACAGCGAAGAATGACGGTTTTAGGGCGACAAAGGCAGTGGCTGGATGAAGCACGACTTTGCCACGGCAGGGCACTACTTTATCCTTGGGGGACACCTTTGGATGTGGAGCTTTTGCACCCTGGCAGCTCTTCCTTACCTGCTGTAGAGAGGCTGTGGGACCAGCAAACCCTGACCCCGCAGGTCTTCAACACGACCAGCACCATCCCACCCTCTTGGCAGCAGCAGACCAAGGCATCCGCTTCGGGAAGCACACAGTCCTTCATCATGACCTACCCTTGTCTGGAAGGCACAACTCACTCAAGGAGCTGTGGTCACATAAAGCATATTAGCCCTCAGAAACCAATTATGTTCATTATCGATGGAACAGAGTAAGAGAAAGCTTCATAGGGATCAAATCAGTGAACAAGGCCCTAGTTCACTACTTCGGTTGGGTATTAACAAGTGAAGCCTTGTGATTTGAGAAGGATTGCTCTTATAATTTTGAAATTATTCTTAAAAGAAAGAATAAAATAGAGACCTCACAGGAAATGTACATACCATGCTCATTTTCAATGGCAGTATGTAAAAATTATTTTTCTATCATCTAGGCAATTTTGAACATTTCAAAAATTTTCATTCAAACACTGGTGTTTCAAAGGTCAAGCCAGGATATAATGATAACTTGTCCTTGTGGGTAAAGCCAGTGAGTGCATCCGTAGGTACCTCAGTTCTCTTCTAGAGTCTGTTCTTTATTGCTGTTGAGAGGTTACAGCACATGCCACTTCCCAAATGGTCTTCGTATGTAGAAAAATTAAATATTGCTGCCCACGGTTTGAAGAGATTCAAAATGAGATGAGGAGAGAAGGAAATAAGATACCTCAGATGTGACTAAGGCTACCAGAAGCAGACCCATTTACATCCATGTTTACACCATCCCATCCAACCATATCTCTGTGCACAGTGATGTTTATACGGTGCCACGCAAAAGAACGTAATATTAAGGTCAGTCACTGGTAAGAATGGCGATAGTACTTGGGGTTCACTAAACAAACCTACTATATCATGTGAAGGGGTCTTGCAAATTCCTCAAACCAGCATATTTTAGCTCTTTATTCCTTTTAGATTACCAAAGTATGCTGAAATAGCATTTTTATAGTATAATGCTTGTTGTAAAGACACATTAGTATACTTTGGCTCTAGCGAATACAACAAAATACAAAGATTTTTTTCCTTCTCAAAATGCTGAAAGTTTTATCATAAATGAAAGACTGAATTTTCAAGTGAATGCAATAACGCACAGCAGTGCACAAGAATACAGCAGTGAAGGCGTCAGCAGTCTGCTTCCGTCAGGCTGAGCCATGCTGCCAGCTGCTGAGCAAACGCCAGCGCCTGCTCCCGGTGCTGGTTGGAGCCAGTGACCGGCGCCACCACGCAGCACCTCCCTCCTCCCCACGTCCCCGCCGCACCCGTCCGCCCACAGAAAACCAGGTGAGGTTTCCTCTGCGACCTGCAGCGACCAGGCACAACAGCCGGGAGTTAGCCCGGAGCAGGCAGGCATGGCAAGGCTCCAAAGGCTGGAGAACAGCGAAAAAGAAATATTGGTGGAACTGCACTTAGGTATGAAAAAGCTCTAGACTAAAACCACAAAAAAGCCTCTTGCAAGCAATTGTCTGCATCAGTTGGTGCTGGCAAAGACGGATGACAATGATAACTATGATGAATTGAGGCTGTAATTATGAATATATGAAGTTTTATGAGGAGACAACAAATATGTCACTATTTATACACAGCTGAAAAAGCACTGCCATATTCCTTCAAATTGTCTGAGGCTTCGGAAATGAGTCATTAATGCAGCTCCGCCCTTTGATAATGTTTTGCCCAATGCGAACGCTTTTGCACCTGAAGACCATCTAGAATTCCATACTGGAATTAGGTTTAAAGACCCAAACATTCTTGAAAATATTAAACCCTTTCCTTTGTTTGGTAGAAGCCATTCTCCAAGAAAAAAAAAAATTTATTTTGCACAACTTTTAAATAGCATTCTGCACAACCTACCTATGCTGAGGCTGAATTAATTCAGATGCTTTATCTACTTTGCCTTATGGCCCCGTTTCTCTCTGTCCTGCGCTGTTGACCCAGAGGGATTGAAGAGCTGCAAGGGCACGGCTGGGGCAGCTCCGTCCCACCGCGGGCACTGCTTCAGTGCTCCCTGGGGCTCTTCCTGTGGGTTTATCCAGCAAAATCCAGAAATTCAGTGAAAGCCAGAACAGATGTACCCTTCACAACCTACAGTAATCTCTTTATGACCTTACCACTGTGCTAGCACTTAAACGTTGACTGTCTTACAGGGAACAATGTAGGAACCAACATTTTACGGGTTTTTTCCTTCATGTTGCTCAATGTTCCCATGTTTAAAATCAGTGCCAGCCCCTCTGCAGTCAGAGGAACAAGCGCTGGTTTAGAAATAGCAGAGATTATCCCCTGCTGTCTTGCTAAACACCAGGCCACCTCTCTAAAACCAGGACAAGGACAACACAGCCCAAGACCACTATTTACTCCCCGTACTGTTTAATCCCGTACAAATAAGTATTCTGTGACCCCAACTGAAGAAATGGGGCAAGGAAACGGTAAATGCTCAGGCATGTTTGTACCCACACCTGCACACCCTACAGCCAAAGCAAGGTGTACTTCCTAAGGCTTGTGTATTTCCTAAGTTGATCTTTAAGCACTGTGCATTTGATTTCTGGCCTGTAGAAGCCACCCTCTGCGGTACTAGACAGACGAAGCCACCTATTCAACCAGCTTCTAGCTACGTGAACTTTAGTAAGACTTCCCAAGGTTCTTCCTCAAAATTTGGCGAGTCACCTTGGTAACTGCCCCAAACCTTGTGTAGGTTATATTGGCATCAGGTTCAATATAGGTTCTTTAGTGTTATTAACGTTAATTATTGAGTCTTATTCTATTAAATCTGTTTATATTTCAACCCTCGGGTTTCCTTGGTTTTTCGCAATTCCCCTTCCCAGGTGGGGAGGTGTCATCGGGTGAGAGAATAATTGTCTGAACGACAATAAATGGTTGTGGGTTCCTCAAACCACAGCACAGCCCAGGACGCAGCTCCGGCACTCCCTTGGCCTTCCTGTGCCCTTTTCCATATCCCTGCCCAGGAGAACTCCCTTCCACCGCTGCTCCCCACGGACCTCTGCTCGGAACCCCTTGGCTCCGCTCTGCCCGCCGCCCTCTGTCATGGAGGGGTGGATCAAGGGCTGCAACACCCCCCCCAGCAGACGGGCAGCTTTCGCCCACGGGGGTATTTTAATTGAAGCCCAGGAGCTGCAGGAGCCCCAGTGGGAGCCAAGAGGGGTGCGAGAGCCCGCAGCCCCGCACTCAGCCCACCGCAGTCCGAGGGACCCCAGCACCACCCACAGTGACAAACGGGGCTTCTCAGTCCCCTCCAGGGGACACAGAGCAGCATGTCACCCAACGCGACACCAAGTGGGCTGCTTCTGCTTTGCTGGGTCTTCTTAACGCTCATTACAGGTTATGTACTAATAGTTCATTTATGCTTTCAGACAACAAAATGTGTTAGAGAGCAGAGGGGAATGAGTAATTATGAGCTCTCCTTGTCTTTTAGTTAGCCTTAAGCTTCTACAGGTGTTGACATATATAAGGCTTAATTCCAGCTCTAATAAATTGTTTTAGTACACTGTTTTATACCTGGTTCACAGCCACAGCTTGCACCACCATCGATCAACAGCAGGGACAAGTAAATACTGAGTAAATACAAGTAAATACCTGTAAGGAAGGCTCTCCCCGTATCCCCCTGGCCACATGGACGGAGGCAGAGCGACGTGGTGGTGGATAAACGCCGTGTTCCCGGGCAGGGTTTCAGAGGAGCGTGGGCTGGCAGGCAGGGCAGGGCAGGGCAGCGCGCAGGGACGCAACACTGGCAGTCCCCGAGAAGTTGGCTAAATTTGGTGTTTTCAACCAGGAGGATGCCAGCAGCACTTGAGTCCCAGCATGGATTCTCAAAGTTCAGACAGAGATGTGGGGTTTTCTGTTTATCACAAGGACTGATGTATTTCTGCACGATAAAGCAGCTCCTGGAAAGCGCTATTGTTTATCTTACCATTTATCAGGAGAGAACAGTTTAATGTTTTGGTAGAAGGCACAAGTGAGTATCTCTTCAGTGATGAAGGAAAATAAGCTTAGTGCTAAGGCAAATAGAAAATATTGATCTATCTTCAGGTACTGCGGCTGAAAATCTTTTGTAAAATGTATCTTCTCCTACCCCTACTGATCACCATCCTTTGTCTTTTACCAACTAATTCTCTCTAGTGGAAAGTTTAACCTTGAACACTAAGAAGGAAAAAAAAAGAAGGGGGAAAAACAAAAGAGGAAAAAAAACCCCATACATCGACAAAATCGGCACTATGAAGTATTCAGGTCCCGCAAAGACACTGCTGGGATGAGACTCCTCTGTCCCCGCCAGCGGTGGGACCCTGGCTCCACGGCACAGGAGGGCTCTGGGCAGCGCAGGCACCCTGGGACGGTGGGTTTTGCTGCCACTCGAGGCAGTGCCCAAGTAGTACAAACACTCAACAGTATTTCTTACCTTCCTTCATCACTTGCATTCATGGTTACAGGTCGGAAAAACCAATACCTCAAGTACTTCCCATTGCTGGGACACCGTTTCTTCACTACTTTCATTTACTTCGGGAAATCAAATTTTGAGATTCACTTCTTGGTAAGACCTCCAAGGCTGTATAGGAATAAAGAGAAAAAATTACCTATTAGGTAAAACCAACAGCTTCATAAATCTGAATCTCTGGGCTCCCACCTCCTGTTAGATTGTGTCCCCATCAGAGCTCTGTCCCTGTCCTTTATCACCGTTCAGCCAGCAATATTAGCCCATCAATTTTTACATAAAACTCCTGGAGGCTGGATGTAGAGCTAGAGAGCAGAATATTCCTCAGTCAGTGTTACATCCCACTTCTCGCCTCTGTAGCCTTCAGGAGAGCTCCGGCACCCGCAGGCTGCCCTGGTAGAGGCTGTACCTGCTGCCCCCCAAACCCAGCACTGCCCCATCCATCCTCCCCGTTCTCCCACCCCGGCACGAGCCCTTACTGCCGGGGTGTGTATTAACTGCAAAACGGACCCTTGAATTTTGCGGTCTCCCATGGCACATGTTCCTCTCCATCATCTGGGATGGACACCCTGTCTTTGCAAGACAGGCTGCCCGCGGTTTCACAGCCTGGGGGGTGCAAGTGGGACGTAGCCTGTCTCTAGGCATATGCGTAATTGTTAAAATCAGCAGAAAATGTAACTATATACAACAAAATTTAAATATATACAACAGCTGAGAAAAAGGAATTGCTAATACCATAGAATCACAGAATCACAGACTGGTTTGGGTGGGAAGGGACCTTAAAGCCCACCCAGTGCCACCCCCTGCCCTGGGCAGGGACACCTCCCACCAGCCCAGGTTGCTCCAAGCCCCATCCAACCTGGCCTTGAACCCCTCCAGGGATGGGGCAGCCACAGCTGCTCTGGGCAACCTGGGCCAGGGGCTCACCCCCCTCACAGCAAAGAATTTCTTCCTCATATCTAGTAGTGGTAGCTTCTGACACCCTTCCTAGGACTGAGGGATGGAAAGACGACCAGCTCTCGGTCCCACAAGTGGGCATCCCTGCGCAGGCTGAAAGCAGAGGGTTGGCATCAGACCCCTCGGAGATGTGACAGGACCCCAAAGGGCTGGGGAAGGAGCCTGGGAAGCATTGCCTGTGCCGCTGAGACAACACCATAAGCCTCCAACTCATCTAGAATTAAGCCAAGATGAAAATTGAAGGAAAATGAAAGAATGTGAGCAGCCGGGCCGTGTTGGCAGCAGCAGCCGCTCTCCAGCAGGCACCGACGTCTCATGCTGCGGAGGACGGATGTGGCGGATCTGCAGAGCCATGTGTAATGCACGCCGGGCAGTCACCAAACCAAACCCAGAGGGGCACAAACACAGCCCAAGCAAATTCAACTCGTAGTTAAGCAAATTTCCAATCAGTGCCCCAAAGCAGGCAATCAACTCCAATTTACACCAACACTTGAAAAGCTTCCTGTTTATTACAGAACTCATGATTTGGGATGGGGTTTTCAGGCCAGCTTGTTTGTTATCTCCTCTCTGCTTTTATTAAGAGCAGGCCTGTGCCATAATATTGTTTTTCATACTCTCATACCACTGACAGCACATCCATCATTCTTCATAATTGCATCTAACAAATATTGATTTTGTCTCCAAAAGAGTAAACAGAAATATTAAAGTGCTTTTGCAGAAGGCAAAAACACTAGCGGAAAGCAGATTTAAACAGACCGAGGAGGATGAAGCCCGCATCTTGTGACGGAGCATATGGCTGCAAAAAAACAGCACCAATTTACACTGGCTTAATAATGCAGCAAAACAGCCCATCGTCCTGAACTGGGCAACCGAGCTCTGTGCCAAGAAAACACCATCAACACAAGTGGAAGCTTCAGTCCACTCAGTCTCAAACATAAGTGCCTCCAAACATTTTCACAATCCTCCCTGAATGGGAGGAAATAACTGGATTTTAGCCTCAGAAAACTATTAAGGCTGATTAAATGCGATGCCAGGCTGCATCTGCTGTAAAGCAGAGCCCAGGCTGCCGCCGCAGCACCCGGAGCCCAGCACCCCGGCGCTGCTGCCAGCCACTCTCCTCCCAGGGAAGTCGCAGCTCGGGGGGGTTGGCATCGCAGCAGCAGCCACAGCCACTGCCCAGCTGGGACAGCCCTGCGCCCCCGTCCCTTCTTCCTTTCAGAGGGGTTGCGGTGGATGGGCTTCAATCCAGGTGGTGGCCGGTCACAAGTGGTGTTCCCCAGGGCTCGGTGTTGGGGGCGGTTCTCTTTAATATCTTTATCAGCCACCTGGGTGAGGGGATCGAGGGCACCCTCAGTAAGTTCGCAGATGACACCAAGTTGGGCAGAAGCGTTGATCTGCTGGAGGGTAGGAAGGCTCTACAGAGGGACCTGGACAGGCTGGATGGATGGGCCAAGGCCAATGGTGTGAGGTTCACCAAGGCCAAGTGCCGGGTCCTGCACTTGGGTCACACCAACCCCATGGACGCTCCAGGCTGGGGACAGAGCGGCTGAAGAGCTGCCCGGCAGAAAGGGACCCGGGGGTGTTGGTCGACAGCCAGCTGAATATAGAATCATAGAATCATAGCATTGCCTAGGTTGGAAGGGACCTTTCAGATCACCTAGTCCAACCATCAACCTAATATGAGCCAGCAGTGTGCCCAGGTGGCCAAGGAGGCCAAGAGCATCGTGGCCGAGCAGCTGGAGCAGAGAGGGAGTGCTAAAGAGAAGCCACTCCAACGGAGCACAAGAGTCTCCTGTGCACAGGATGCTCCGGTCCCGGGGACAGCGGCTGGGGAAGGGCTGTGGGATCGGGCACCCCAGCCCTTTGTACCCCAGCTGGAGCAGCGCAGCAGGCAGAGCCCCCAGCGCTATGGGAGACACCTGCCATGTGGGCAGGTGCCCAAAATTCCATGAAGGACCTGGGTCTCCGTACACAAAAGTAAGATTTTCAATAAAAACAGCTGCTGCCCCAGCAGAGGAGAGCAGCTCAGGAGCGTTGGCCAGTGCATGCCCCGCAGTACGTGGCCACTACACATCTTAACACTTTTCCATTTCTTTTGAAGATCCCACTCAGTGGAACCGCACCTCCCAGCACGCTCGTCGGGACAGTTCCAGGGGGCAGGTGAGCACCGGGCTGTTAAATTCTCAGGACACTACCACGCCTGCGCTGCAGCCCCCATTAAAACTCAGGAAAGACAAGAACTGATATTCTTGACCTTGCTAAAGGTCAACGTAAATTTTAAAAAAAAGATAATTCCCAGAAATACTGATGCCACCTTGATATATCTTCATTAGGAACAAATAGAAGAAGCAAATTTCCACCTCTTACTTTATAGTGTCGGTAGCTGAATATAAAGCAGCAGCCCGCGTTTGTCGCAGCTATGGAGCAACCTCTCAACTCCTGACAGAAAACACAGGTTACGGCTCTCTGCCTATCCCGCCCTCTCCCCTCTGCTCTCCCAAGGGGCTGAAATTGCCACAGAGCAGAAGATGTTTTAATGAGCCAAAGTTTTATTTTCTTGAGGATTTTTCAACAATTTTTCTGGAGAAAGCTTAAATCCTCTAGGAGCTACTACTTGCAACAACAACCCTTTGGGCAACACACTCAGATATTTATTTCAGCAGGAGATGCTCCATTTGGAGAAAACCGTAAGAGGAAAAAAATATCTCTAAAATCAAGCAAGCAGAGTAATGGCATGCAATAAACAACAATTTCAAAAAAATAAATCTTTCCAGAGAAACTTGATTGACTCTCCTGACAGCGTTACAGAGTTGGAAGATAAAAAGAAAAATTATACATTTGAGTTGCAGTAAAGTATGGGATATTGTGTCTCACTGCATCTTGATTGCTAACATGTTTTGAATTGTCGCGTATGGAAAATACCACCACGCTGGAGACGAGGAGAAAGCGAAAAAGCAAGGACAAGGAGCAGTCCAGCGCCCGCGGGTTCCCAGCACGCCTGCGACCCCAGCACCCACCAAGGCCACCCGCAACCGCTGCCTCCAGCACTCAGAGAATTCGCCATCTCACCAAGAAATCAAACATTTGGGAAAGAGAAAGCGATGGCACATCAGGAGAATGCTGAAGATTAATACTATAAGTAAAAAATAACTAAATTTAAATGTTAGAATGAAATTCCCAACATGAAACAAATGGGCATTAATAAAAGATTAAAACGAGAAATTCAACAGCAGTCACTCAAGAGACAAAAAGTTCCTTCTTAGCAAAGAGACCATTTAAAGAGCTGATCATGGTCTGATAAAGCAGGCTCCCGAGCTAGCGAAGGTCACTGGGAGGAGGCCGAAAAGGGACAGAGGAATATCAATTTCTGAGCACATCCTCTTCCTGGCAGGGCCAGGAGCCGCCGCCTGCGGAGCGTGGGAGGAGCGGGAGCGGGCGGCTGCCTGCGGAGCCCGCCGGCCGGGAGCAGCCGCAGCAGCGAGCGCGGGCAGGACAGAGAGGGCTGGGCGCAGCGAGCGCGGGCAGGACAGAGAGGGCTGGGCGCTGCGCACGTTCCCCGCGGCCGCCGGAGAGAGTCTGTCTTCTTGTTCCTATTCCTCCAAAATGCCTGGAGGAAGGGGTGAATAACATTAAGTACCCCAGTAAAAGAAACATATATATTTCTCCATTAAAAAAAGCTCCCTTTTTAACCCAACCTGATACCTCCTTTTCAGCAGGGGGTGCCGAGCCTGACAGCCAGTTTGACTGATATCATCACCATCACCTCCACTGCACCGATCACTTTGATCCCTTGGGAACTGTCCACTTGGAAATAAAGAATAAAAATTAAAAAAAAAAAAACTTTCCCAGATTAATTAATCTATTGTAACAACAGCTTTTAGGCTAATCAGGCATACATAGACACGGAATGCCATTTGGATCGCATGCAGATGTTGTTAGGCCACAAGATACGTTAAATTCAACAGCAAATAAAAATAATTATCATAGAGTCATAGAATCACGGCATGGTGGGAAAGGACTTTTAAAGGCCATCTAGTCCAGCGCCCTGCCCTGGGCAGGGACATCTTCACCCAGCCCAGGGTGCTGGGAGCCCCGTCCATCCCGACCCACCCTGCTCGGCACCGGGGCATACGGGAGGCAGACACCAGTGTCCTGCCCCTCGGGAGACGGTATGCTGCCGTCTTGGCTGCGGCAGGGAACTCTCCGATGAGAGATTCCATACCCGAAGGACAACAGCGGCAGCTTTGGAAGACACAGTGTTAGGTCAGAAGCTTAAGGCCAGTGGAGACACCAGGTTTTCCACCTTGACCTCTTCCACAACACGGATTAAACTTCCCCCGCACGCCCTGTGTTAATCCCCCATGCTTTGGGTGAGTCTCCATTAGTCTGACCGTGTGCCCCAAAGATTGGGGAGCCAATCCTCCCCCCGCAGCAGGGACGGGAGCAGTGGGTGACGCAGCCCTGGGCCAGCGGGACCCCCGCAGCCTCTGTCCCTCCCCATCGCAGACCTGCCGCTCCTGCTGCTCTCCCACTGCAGCCCCGGTACCAGCCAAACCGACCCGGGCTGTCTAGAGAGATAACGACGCAGATCACTGCTCTCAGACCAGTATAACAATTAGCACGTATTTGACATCACGGGCACCATTCTGCCTTCACAAATCACAAATAAATTATTAAACCTGTTCCCCCCCGCAGGGTGAAATTCCCCTCGCACGGCTGTGCCGGAGCAGGCGGGAGGATGAGGACTTTTCGTATCAACTTTCACAGGGTTGGTTTTACTATCGAGAAAATACATTCCTGAGAGAGGGGGAGGACTGGACTCCCATCCTGTTTAGCTGGTGATCCAAAGTTCACATTCAGTTACACTTTTTGGTCCTCACTGCCTTCTCCGTAACGCAATTCACACATACCCACTTCTCACCCCCAGCACTGTTGCAAGAACTGGGTACTTTAGAAGAATCGGGAACGAGTGTAGTAGAAATGCGGATTTTGTCTAAAACTATGGGTCAAATCCAGAAGTGGTTCCCTGAGCTTCTATCTGTACTATTTGAGGGATTCATCACTTTTAAGAGTCTTCATTCCCTTGAGGTATCTAATGACACATTTTTGAAAGACACTTGTACCTGATGTACATAAGGTAGAGCTATTGTCCAGGTCAGAATTCACACGGGTCAGACACCTGGAAGAACATCAAGAGCCAAGATTTTCCAATGTGTATATCTGTAGATGCATTAAGGAGCTAACAGAACCGTATTTATCACTGACCACAGTAATTAACTGTGCGTGTGACATTTACTATAGTAAATACAATAACTGGAGTAGATACAAAAGCAGACCTTTAAATACGCAGTCTATTAATGGAAGTGCCATCAATCCTGTTTCCCCTGTTCAGGCGCTGCACACCTGTAATTTGGCATTTCTTGCAGCTGCGGCGCAGGACGCTCCCCTCTCCCCGGGCAGCGTCAGATCGGCCGTGCCAGAGCGCCTGCTCTGCTCGCGGGGCTGCGGCGGCCACCCCGCAGCCGGCAAAACTCCCATGAACTGACTGGCACTTCCCCACTGTGCCTGCTTTCCTCCAAACCCCCACCTGCGCACGGCATTAACCATATTTTAAACACAAATATAGAAAAGTGCGTCCGAGAGAAAGTAAACAAGCGAGCAAGGAAAAAAGCCCGAGCCGTGGTGAGATGGGTTTTCACTGACGGACGGCAGCCACGGAAACCCTCGGGGCACCCCCAAGCCCCCAGTGCTCTTTGCGGGGCAGCGGGGGCTGACGCGTTGTGTGAGACTATATGCAACAGACAACAAACCCCACAGCTGGAGGTCACCATCTTTTTTTTTTTTTTTTTTTTTTCTTGGGAAGG
>VYZM01011585.1:152795-169246 GCA_013398915.1 Dromas ardeola | reverse complement strand
TTGATTGCTGGGAAGGTCTAATTGCTCTATTTTATTTTCCTATCCATGTCAGAGGCAGGCTAATTAATGGTTAGTAATGACAGAGCACACCTGCCGGCTCCGCGCTGGGTGCCGTGTCCCTGCAGCGCCCGCTCCGGCCGCAGAGGCAGCTCTCCCCGCAAGCTCCAGGGCTCCATTCCACGAGGACAGAGCCCTTCCACAGAACTCTCACATCACAATCAGTGTTTCTCCCCAGTTAGCTTCTACACCTTTAAGAAGACACTATTCTGATGTGCCTCTCTGGGATTCGCTAACTCACGGCCAGTGCTGCTCAATGCTTTACGACCTTAATGATAAGAAGAGCTTGAGCGGTAAAGCCAGTGTTAAACTGTACGTGAACACGAACCAAAGGGCTGATTCTCATGTGTTTCCGGGCTAAAAAAAGTCAGGAGTGAATTTATACAGTTTTCTGTCTAGAACGTAGGGTACAAAGTCCTCCCAAGTTCATTTTCATCATCTGATCCCTCTGCTTTATCACACCCAACCTCTCGCTCTCTCCTCTGATTGTCTTTTGCATTTCCTCCCCTGCTCCGCTCCGATTTCTTTCTTAATTCTTCCTAGAAATAAAGACTGAAGAATCAGTAGGAAATGGCCACAGTGGCAGAGAGTCGGGTTCTCATCAGCTCTTACAGAGGCAGATAAGAACAGTTTCCAGTTCTAATATGTTACACTGGAAGGAAAAAAGCCCTTTTAAAAATCTATATTAAAGCTTTTATCCAATTAATATTTCATTACAGATGCATGGAAGAGACTAGTCACTCCTTGATCGTTCCATTCTGAAAAGCTAAAACCAGTTTGTTGAGTTTTAAATTCTTACTTTTTAATAAGAAATCTTTGTAAATTACTAATTAAAAAAATAATTTAAGTAAATGTTTTTTCCTCAATTGGATTGTTCTTCTTATTGCTTTCTGCAGTGTGATGAACAAGTATTAAAGCCATACTGGCTTCCCAGCAGTTGCTCTGGCTGGAGCAGAGCTTTTCAAACGGCAATCCACTCTCGATCATCATGCAGTCAACAAACTGAAAAGAGTCTTTATTCTCTTCTAAAAAACCTGACAAATACATTTGTGATGACGAAGCCGGCGGGGGAGCTGGATGCTGGTTCCATCCACACTGGAGCACTCCCCGTGCCTCCGGGCCCCACGGGTACCAGCCCCCGCATGAAGCCAGGGATGCCCCGCGCTGCGGGCAACCAGGGGCCTGCACAGCACGGCGACAGCCGCCACACGGCCTTGCTACCTTCAACTGGTCAGGGACTTGTTCTTCCCAAACATAATAAACTCCATTTCCAGGTTTCCAGGGTATTCTCCGAAGCCCAGAGACGCCGTGCCTGACCTTGCGTTATCATGGCGATGCAACTCCCCGTCCTCCTGGGCCACTCGGGGCTCAGTGCGACTCCCCGTCCTGGGCCACAGACCCACCTGGCAGGAGCCCGGCGTGGGTGGGGAAAGACAGCAGACCTGAGCGTTCTGCACCCCCGGCATGCCAGCTCCTGCTTCCCCATCGCTTGGGAAGGGTAATGACAATCGATCCCCCCCTCACAGCCCAGTACCTGGGTCCTGGCCCAAAGCGAGGGGCTTCAGAACTTCCCAGTCTAGCAAGTCTGGGGCTTGCGAACTGGTGGAAACCATCAGAATGGGGCTATGAAGATGCTGAGGGACTGGAGCATCTGTCTGCTGAGGAAAGGCTGAGAGCCCTGGGGCTGTTTAACCTGGAGAAGAGCAGGCTGAGTCTGTTCAGCCTGGAGAAGACTGAGAGGGGATCTCATCGATGTTCATCAACAGCTAAAGGGCGGGGGGCAAGAGGATGGGGCCAGGCTCTTCCCAGTGGTGCCCAGGGACAGGACAAGGGGCAACGGGCACAAACTGGAACACGGGAAACTCCATCTCAACAGGAGGAAAAGCTTCTTTCCTGTGAGGGTGGCAGAGCCCCGGTACAGGCTGCCCAGAGAGGTGTGGGGTCTCCTGCTCTGGAGAGATTCCAAACCCGCCTGGACGCGTTCCTGTCCAACTGCTCTGGGGGACCCTGCTCTGGCAGGGGCTTGGACTGGGTGGGCTCCAGAGGTCCCTTCCAGCCCCTGCCAGTCTGGGATTCTGTGATTCTGTGAATGTTTCATTGTTTAAGTTGGGCCAAAATGGAAAAGCACCTGACGAAAGTCAATTATGTCAGATCCCATAAACAGCGACTCCAAGCACCACCCTTGGAGCTGCCCTGGGTGGCAGCGTCTGCGACCAGCACCTCCCCGGAGCCGGGACATGCTCAGGTAGTTCAAAGACTGTCTGCCAGCAAAGCCAACGAAGCACCAGGGCCAAGTCAAACTTCTCGATGCACAACCATCGCCTGCCGAGGAACACTGATGCATGGTATTTACTTGGAACTCAAGAAGAGGGAAATCTTAACTATAGGCCAACCTCTCCCATCCACCGCTCTACCTCTCCGTGTGTCTGAATACCCACATTAGCCCCCGGGACTGGGGGGGCCTGTATTTCACCGTATCCAAATATTTCTGTCTGTCTGTCTGTGTGCGACTCCTTGAATGCTGTGTGTCTGTATGTTTTGGGTTTATACTTATGCACATACATACACTTTGATTTAGGATGCCCTACTGTAGTAAGTTAGTGTGAATCTTGTCATTCTCAAATCTGTAATTAAGTCGCTGTTTTAATTATAACATATTCTACTGAATCACCTTGTTAATCCTTAAATTGGTTAATGATTAAGTGCTGCTAAAATTCAACCTTTTGATCCACCTCAAACCATTAATAAATCTTGGATCGCTGCTAAATCATAACCGTGTCAAATATTTCATCTGCGACAGATACTACAGGGCTGCGGGAAGGACGGGGAAGGGTCTTCATGGCAGGCTCTTCCCGAGTAAGGCTCGCTGAGCGAGGGACCACGACCCGCGAGGGGCTGCCGAGCTGCCCTGCGGCGGCAGAGGGGGAAATTGCCCCTCAGACCCCTGCGTTCGCCTGGTGTCCGGGGAGCACTGTGTGACGGGAGCATCTGCAAATCCTCCCTCTGCTCCTTCCGGCTGAACTTACAGCGACTGCTCGGTTTGAGAAGCAAACTCCCTCGTGAGCATCCGCCAGCCCTGCCCACCCAACGCCCTGGCTCCCCCAGGCAAATTACCCCACCAGGCGGTACGCCGAGGTCCTGGAAGAAGTGGAGGAGTCATTTAAAGAGGGAGATGGCAAAGCGGGAGAGGGAATATCGGCATGCAGCTGCCGAGCTGTTTCTGCAATCAGATCTATTACTTACATTTGTACCACCAATGGATTTTCCCAGGAACGGCTCGCTACGCGCCGTGCCAGGAAGGCTCTCCAGCACCTCGCAGCTGGGGAGACAAACACGCTGGGACGAGACGCTCACAGCAAATTGATTCATACGGTCAATATTTAGTGTTGAAGGGTCAATCACCAGCACACAGCCTGTCTCTATTAAGAATAAGCCCAATGCTAAACTCATCATTCAGTTTCTCCAGGAGCAACAAGTCCTCTGTATCTCCGCAGATCAGACACTTCCATTCAATAGTTAATTATGGGCGCGAGTACCCAATTTAGTCCTGCCAGCTTGGAAGAAAAACGCTAAACTGATGCGGTTTAAGTAAGATTAACATGGGGCTGCCTACCAGCTGCTTATGCAGACAAAGAGAAGGAAGATGTTCTCCAGTGAGGGGCTCCAAGAGAAGAAATCAGTAGCTGCCCTCTGCTCTGCCACCGACCCTGTCCCTAGGCAGCTCACCTAAACCTCCCCTGCTCCCTCCTCCCTGGGAAACCAGGGCGCACTGGTGGGATGGGGAATTGGGAAACACTCATACAACACGCCAGAGACACACTGCTGAAGGAGAGCCCAAGCTTGCTTCATTCCATGTTATGACTATTCCTTCAGTTCGAGGGATCCTGACGGTCCCCGCGCTGGCGCAGAGCACCAGACCTGGCCACCAACACTCTGCCACTGCTGCTGATGCCACGGCAGCACCTGCAGAGCCTCACGCACCCGCTTTGCTGTAAGCGATAACACAAATGTTCCCAGTCCTAATGACAGCCAAAGACCTCCGAGTGCTCAGCACCGCAGGAGCCAGCCTAAGGAAAACAAACCCTCCTCCATAAAGCAGCCGCGCATCGCCAGGCGTGCCGGCCCACTGCCTGCAGACACGTATCGATCGTAAATTTCAATTATAAATTGTAAAGGCGAAGCATGAGCTTATAAAAAAACCTGTATTTATGGTACGTTAACAAGATCAGCCTGGGCAATCCCGACATCCACGTGCTGCCTCCAGCTCCCCTGGAAAGGTGTGGGAACCAGACCACGCAAGGAAACCACCCATACGCTGGGAATATTCCTCGCATGGATAATTATCAGTCCCTCTCCAGGGTAAGCTAAAGCTCTCCACTGTGCCATAAAATAAGTTTTGCAGTCTTAGTCCCCTCAAGACCTCCTACATTCCTCAACACTCCACTGAAGTTCTTCCACAAACATCATTTTACAATTGTTTGCGCACTGGAAAATACTTTTCTTATTTAAAAACAAGTAATGCCACCCTTGGATCTCGGATGTGCTCTGCTACCTCTTAGAGAAATCATTCGAGGACTTGGGGGAGACTGGTTTGGGTTTTTTTCTTGGTAAGAGAATGGAGGAATCTAATCTAAAAATCTGATTTTTGAATGGGGCCATCTGAATTTGGGGTTTTTGTTTTAACAGCGGCACAAGCTGATTGTCCCTGTGATGGGTGAGTGGTGCAGAGCCTTGACACACACACCAGGCAACCACATGGGCCTAACTCAATCATAGAATCACATAATGGTGTGGGTGGGAAGGGACCTTAAAGCCCACCCAGTGCCGCCCCCTGCCCTGGGCAGGGACACCTCCCACCAGCCCAGGTTGCTCCAAGCCCCGTCCAACCTGGCCTTGAACCCCTCCAGGGATGGGGCAGCCACAGCTGCTCTGGGCAACCTGGGCCAGGGGCTCACCGCCCTCACAGCCAAGAATTGCTTCCTCACATCTCATCTCAATCTCCCCTCTATCAGTTTGAAGCCATTACACCTCGTTCTCTCAACGTCCTGGCCCTGGCCAGCCGGCGAGCGTGTCCCTCCTCTGAAGTCGGGAAGAACTTCAGCAGGGCCGGGGGGAACCACTGACCCCCTCCCTCTTCCTTCCCCTCCCACCCCAGACTTCAACCACTCCACCCTGCACCACTTGGGCCCAAGCCCCCGAAGCAGGGAGCACAGGAGCGCATGGTGGAGGGGGCTCTGCCCGTCCCTCTGCCCTCGCTTTAAATTAGCAAAATCCAGACTTGCTCAGGTGTGTAATTCCCCAGGTGAAGGCTCAGCCCTGGAGAAATTCCTGCTTAGCCCACAGCATTTCGCTTAGGAGCTCGTGTCACCTCTGTCCTCACTTTTCTGAACAGAGACACTCAGTAGGACTGCTGCAAGTTTGGTTTCGATCTTTTCCTTCCTAAAATCACAGGAAAGAATCATGTTAAGCTGTCTAGGATCAGGCCTGCACATAACATTCTGGAAATGTCCCTTCCCAGCACCTTTTCCAGAGGGCACATGCAGAGGCGCAGTTCCACAGCCCGCGGGGGATGTGGCCGTCCCAGCCCTCCGCACCAGGGCCGCTTCGATCAGGACGAGCTCATTACAACAGATCCTCAGCAGTTTTCCTACCAGGTGCAGGAATTCCCAAAGCTGTTTTTATATTCACAAAACGCTTCAGGAGGATACTGTCCAGCTCATTAAATACTCCACACAATCCCACTTTTGCTCATCTTTTATATTAGCACCCACCTCACAATATACATTTTTTCTTGGTCTTAATTTTCCATTTCTTTAACTTCATAATTCTATTTAGGGTTGCATTTTGTGTGAATTTGATTATCATCTAACCTGCGTTTGCCTAGGCAGAGCACCCAGCTTGTACGTTGTCTCCAGTAACTCCAGTACTGCCCGGTCACGCAGGCTCATTCCTAAGTTTGTTGGCCCACTTTACCCATTTCTTTGTGCATCAGTTTATTAAAAGTTCACAATTTACTGAATCCTCCTCTTTTTAGGTATAATTAATCTTGGACTGGATCTTCCCTACAGTAAAAGCAAATGGATGTCTCTGAGTTAATGCTATTGTTATTTTCGATTAACTGCCTGACAAAGTTGTTTGTTAACAGCAGCGTTCATCAATACGCACGTGTACCACCTAACCAACTGTAATAGCAGCAAACCTGCGTATTTCTGAAATGGTTCAAAAATCGTTGTTGTTTTCACCTCACTCAATTTTTCATGTTTTGAGCTTTTCAAAAATATCACTGAAAATTGGCTACTAAAGCAGAAAACATTGCTGTTTCACTGGCCCGCTGGCCACTCCGCAGCCCAGCAGTGCCCTGTGTACCATCCTCCGCAGCCAAGCACAGCCACAGGCTGCAATCTCAGCCACGACACTGGAAACCCAAGATTAAATGCAGTGATGAACGCTTAAACCAGTATCATTGGGAGCATAATTTGATTCTTTGCAGCATGCAGATAATAAAGTGTCTCTGCTTTCATAAACCCCCGTTGTGGGACACTGTGTTAGCAAGACTCAAAATGAGACAAAATAATTCACACAGGACACAAAACGCTGCAGGATTCATCAGTTACTGTACTATAATCAGGTTTTAGGCAAGAAAGATGCATCAACAGAAATGGCATGAAAAGCAACGGATTAACTCTTTTTCTAACTATAGTTGCCTAATTCTTTATTGTTGAAACGCATTTGACGCAAGGAAAAGCAAAGGTGTTCTGCCTCACAGGGCGGGGAAGTTGCGCAGGGGCTAACGCAAGAGCTGCCTCTCTGACGAGCCATGCGAATCGCCATACCAAGCTGGCAAGGTGTCACACTGCCAGGACAGAGAGGTGACGCAGGCGACGGGCGCAGTGATGGCAGCAGAGTGACTCCAGCACCCGGGGGAAGCCTTGGAGCACGCCATGGGGCGCTGGGCACTGCTGAAGCCCCGGCTGGCTCTGCCTAAAGCCAGGGCAGAAGGCTCACCAACCCCCGGCACCGCCTGCTCCCTCCAGACCTTTCCTCACACAGAGTGACCAGAGAAACCCCTTCCCCGCTCTGAGAGATGCCCCTGGCCACAGACCATGGTATAGTGGTGATAGGACAAAGGGTAATGGCTTCAAACTGAAAGAGGGGAGTTTTAGATGAGATGTGAGGAAGCAATTCTTGGCTGTGAGGGTGGTGAGCCCCTGGCCCAGGTTGCCCAGAGCAGCTGTGGCTGCCCCATCCCTGGAGGGGTTCAAGGCCAGGTTGGACGGGGCTTGGAGCAACCTGGGCTGGTGGGAGGTGTCCCTGCCCAGGGCAGGGGGTGGCACGGGGTGGGCTTCAAGGTCCCTTCCCACACAAACCATTCTGTGATTCCATGATTCTATGGCACGTGGGGCTTGGCTTCTTGCCTTCCACTGTGTGCATCTCCCTTGCAAACTGCGTGCCATCTTCCTCGCAAGCTCCATGCAAACCTCCATGCAAAAGCATCTTCCCTACAAATGCTCCTCTTGTATAAAGGAGATCACAATGAACTGCGAAAACAGACTTGGCCTCACTTAGGAGCAGCAAAAATTTAATGCTAGAGGTCCAAAAAAAAATCCATAAGGGTTTATTGTTGCGTATCCTGTTCTGCTCGCTTGAGAGAGAAACATTAAGTACTGAAGGATGCCTGCTCCCATAATTATTCATAAAGTATATTACCTGTTTTAACTGAATTCATACTCAGATATATTTAACAAAAGCATTGTTTGTGAAGGATGGTAAGTCTCAGTCGCACAGTAACCCAGCAGACCAGAAACCACCGCAAAGGCTGCCTGCATGCAAGGGACACTGCATACTCATGCTGTCGGCCACCATCCCTGAACAGATGAACCCGGTAAAATTGCCACTGCACCACGCCGGGGCAAGAGCTGCGCATCACCAGAGCCACCTGGTGACGTCTCTCCAGCCCAAAAGGAGAATCCTCACTTCTCTCCATTGGCTGGTTTTCAAGTTCAAGTCATTAACACGCCCGTCGTGGCTATGAACTGCCAAGCTTTCCCTTTGCGCGCCTGAGCTCGCCGAAACGCCAGCCAAACACATGTTCCTCCCCAAGTTTAAACACCTGACCCTTTTCTAGGCATGGAACAAGAGAGAGAAAAGAAATTGCAGCAGGAAGACACAGTCTTTGTCACAAAACCATCTCAATCATGGTGTATTAGCCATGAAACCAGTTACTAGATGTAACATTTTAAAGTACCTTTAAATAATGCTTTAACTTATCAATATATTTAATTTAAGAAGAGATTGCCCTATAAGAGAAAATTGTGATGGGAATTCCTAAGACCAGCCAGCCAGGCCACAGCAGACGCGAAGGCACAGCAGACACCCGACCAACGGCAACAAGAAATCTAACAGCCACCGTTGAGATTTCTTTTTCCCCAAACCCGAAATAAGTTGCACCATCTAACGCACTGTAGGATTAGAGCAAACACAGTGTTCTAGATTTACAGACTCCCTGAAATTATTTCTGGCAAATATTAAAATAAAGATCTCACAAAATTAAAATAAAAAAAATAAAATTCCAGTGAAAGCTACATTTCGATAAATACAACCGGGGATGGGGACAGCAGTGTATACGAATTTTCCAGGTTTAATTAAAAACTTGTTTAACTTTATTTTTCATGGAATGTAAAAAGTATTTAAAGCAGAAAGAGGTGATTTCCTGAACAGACCTATTCTCAGTGATAATTGCCATTCTGACACCAGAGTGAAAATAAGCCATCTCCACAAGAACAGCTAGCGAAGCATTTGGGGTGAAAGCTTCATGCCGCTGCCTGCACAGACGGGTGCAGATCAAGAGGGGAAAATACAAAAGACGAGCTCCTCTGCCCTCCTCTGAGCAGATGAGGTGGCACATGTGTGTGGGCAGAACCGCTGAATGAAAAGTGCTTCTGCGGTAGGTGACTGGCCACACGCACCTTTCTGGGTTCCTTATGCAGTACCGCTATGGGAGAGGAGGAGGAGGAGGAGGAGGGGGGATGCAGACGGGCCAACCCCAGGCAGCAGGACACTGACATCAGGAGTTGGACCAACCTGATGCAACTCCTGGTTCCACCAAAGGGTCAGACCTGGGCCTAGGTTGGGACTTCGCTTCCCTCTGCAGCTGAGCCAGAAGCATTTCTTCCATGTTACGAGCCAGAAGATAAAAACATAGATGATTTGAGGCAGAGATGTCAGAGAGAGATGATGTTATCAATGTAATGACTCTCACTACTTTTATTATTGCTTTAATTTCATATCTACATTGGGAAGGCTTACGCTTTGAAACGCAGCTTCTGAAGACAGCATTTCAGCATAGCATGGTCCTCACAACTGGCTGAATATCATTACTCCAAAATACTGCAAATTATACCTCGAAGACAACTTCCACCATGAACTGGGGATCACCTGGAAGCTGCTGCCCAGAGCTGCCAGCTAGAATGGGTTTCTGCAGGCAGAGTGTACGACTATCCTGTGGGGATGAGCTGCCCTCATTCAGGACACACAATGTAAAAAGGAAACATGAGAAGTGACGAGAGGGAAAAAAGGAATATGAATGGTAGCTATCCTAGGGAATTTTTTTTTTTTAAACCAACCATGCCGTCTGTCTTCGCTGTGATACCTTTTAGTCTTGTAGTTATTAATCCATCACTCCTTTTTCTGAATTAGCAGACAGCAATTATGCATTCATTCTTATGGGGTATAAAAATGAATCCTTAACCTTTAACTTGTGATGGAGCATCTCCATACAAAACACTTTCCCTTTATTAGTATTCTGCCCATTGACTCGGAGTGTGTGAATACTTGAAAATGGGTTCAGAAACATTTCCCTGTGTTTTACACATTTTTCACTTTAAAGAAAGATGAAAAACCATGACCCAGAGAAGCCGGTCCATTATGATAAATCTCCATAATATTGTAGTCATTAAAAAAAAAAAATCCTACTTGTTCCTATTTTCATTCATGTGAAGAAACTGTTTCTAAGAGACGCCAAAAGTTTAAATAGTTTTTATTAGAAAATGCATTAGTAAAAGTCTGGTCTAATAAGGAACAATAGTGCCACCAAGTGGCAGATGGCAGAATCACGATTTCTTTATAGTTTTGATGGAAAGACATAGAAAACCAAATATAGTCATTTCAAGGAAGGCCATTACATTTACTTTTTCCCCAATTTCTAGAAGACTATAGATTTGTTACTTATATTTTTAAGCACCATAAGGTTGAAATGTAAAAATTAATAAGTGTTTGAAAAGTCTTTCCCATTTCAAACATTTTCTCTTTCCACAAGAGAAAGGCACTGGATGTCAAGTATTTGCAAACTGTAGAATACAGATGCTTTAGTACCGCTTTTGGGTGGGAAAGATCTTGAGCTTTCACAAGTTTGGAAGACAATGGTCAGAACTGAAAGACACTGTCAAGCTCAAAGACACGATGTGGAAGTAGCTCAAAATAATTCAAGAGTATAGTGAAACCTAAACCACTGCTCGTTTTCCTCTGGATCTTTTAACAACAAATGCACTGAAACTAATTAATTCCATGTAAACAACTGAAACGACAGACTCATTAGTGTCAAGCAATACCTTATTTGGGAGGGGCATAAAGTCTCACCCCAAGGACAAAATTCTTACTCGCATTTAGCTGGAGGTGTAAAGAAAGCAAAAAGAAAACGTTAACCGCAAGTTCTTAGGCTCTTGCTTTTCAAAGACCAGAAAGAAGGTGCTTTGCTGCCAGCAGCACAGACAATGCTTCCCAGAAAACAACAATCACCAAGAAAAAAACAAATTCTCACCTGAGGTTTGGCTGTTTATAAAAAGGCACCGCCTACAGAAAAAGACAAGAGCAACCCCAAACACCTTCTCAGGCTGACACAGAAAATGAAATCCATGATCTCTGCACCTGAGGCAGCCCATCATAGATTACCTTACTGTAACCCAAGAGGACATCATGCCAGAACAGAGCCCGGTCTGCGTGAATGCCCACGTACCTCCCTGGGCTTCAGGGGGAGGGACGGAGAAAAGGAACAATTTTCACATGCACAGGCCCCAGGCCCCAGGGACGACGGCTGCTGCTCCCAGGCTGGGGTTCATCAGGCAAAACTCCATTACATCCCATTATACTCCATTAAACCACATGTTCCTTGCCTCCCAACCACACGAATAACTTCAGAAGTAGACTTTAGTCCTTGAAAACCTTCCACTTCCCAAGGACAACACACCTGTCTTTACCTACAAGCAGAGGTTGCTATGAACAGTGAATGATTTAAGTACATAAAATGCTACTGCTTTAGCAATAAAAATTACATGTTTCTATATCATCCACAAACTACCTCAAAGACTAGGGAATATGCTTACTTACTCCTAATTTTTTTATTTATAATTATGGGGAAATTAAAGCTGGCATCACCCAGATCTTGGTCAAAACCCACGCTGTCTCAGATGGTCCCCCTGTCCCAGGACTCCCACCTGGGTGCTGGGTGGCCCCAGCGGCCGCGGGTCCCTGTGAGCCCAGCCTGGCCTCGCACCCCATCCCACCTCCTGCGGAGAGACGTGTGACAAGCCAGGAAGTAGTCTGAATGCAAAGCATTTACCTGCTTTGTTTGAATTAAGTTAAACCTAGTAATGGCCAGCATCTCAGAAGAGGGGTGTGAAACCATTGATCGAGTTCCCAAAAACTTGAGCCTGAGGAGGAGCAGCAAAGGATGAAGCGCAGCAGATGAAATGTCCCTGTTGCAGTGGTAGCTCTGGGACAGCAGAGAGCACTCTGCACACAGAAGCAACACTAAGATCTGAGTATCTTGTACTTGCAAGTAGAAAGTAGATAAGCAGAATAGCAAACATGACAAACCATTTTCTTCCATTGCAAAAAGAGCTAATAATAGGTTAGCAATAGGTTAGCAACAACAGTATCAATTATGCCACTTAAAAAAAAAAAAAAAAAAACAGTATCTGCAGCACATTAAAAAGTACCACTTTAGGAAAACAATGTATATTTGAGTATTTGAAAGCCTAAGGGTTAACCTTCTCACAGGAACTTTACTTAGTGTTTAGCATTACCCCAACATTTGGTTCCAGAGAAGACAGGAGAAGCTGCTTGGGCACGGGAAGCTTTGCTGTACCAAATGCCCGAACACCACTAAGGGAACCCAAGAGATCACAGCCAAATCACGGTCTATAGCATGGACATTAAAAATAAAGCATAGAACTTCAAAGAAAAAAAAAGTTTATTTAAACACTGCACTAGTTTTAAACTTGCTGGATGGATACCAGCATATTCGTACGAGTTTTTAATTGCAGACTACTAACTAGTTCAAAAGAAATCAAAATGCAATCCTTATAACTTCAATCACTATTTAAAACGATGTGGTCACAGCTGTAGATAATACCTTGTGCTAGCTTTCCAAACCACAGCGGTTAGCCAAATTTCCCTTATCAGTGTAAACACATAACCTGCGAATGACACATCATTCCTGCTGGCGATGTTCTGGCCACTGTGGAGTGAAAGGTAAGTTTCGAGAACATGTCGTCCATAATTTATTTAGCCTAAACAGTATTAAATTGATATGAACTACCCAAACAATGCTCCAAATGAGGAGGAATCTATTAGCATTACATCCTAATTCCCAGCAGCCTGCTTCATTTTCTGTCTGATTGCACAGAAGTGTCGGGATGCAGCATCTATCCATGTTACCGCCAGGTTACACAGCAGTTTGAGTATAGTTACCACAGCCTAAATTCTCCAGACAAGGACACACATAAATCTCCATAACCCAGTAATTGAAAGAGCCAGGATGAAAGCGGAGTGCCCACAGCAGAATGGGTAAGGCACACAGGCAAGGTCACAGTGCTGAGCTCCAGATCATCTCAGCCCTCAAGTGCAATAATCAGCACATCTACAGTAACACAAGAACCTCCCCCCCAGCCAACAGCCCGGCCCGCTCAGATCTCACCCGGTCCTCTCAGGTATTTGCCTAATTCTGAACATCCTGGTGTGCCTGGACTTTCTCCGCTGTCTCATCCATACTTTTTGTCCCCCGGCGATCTCTTGGGCTACTGCAAACTGCTGATGAACTAACAGGTATTTTGTTCCCCGGCTCTGCCATCTCCACACACTTCTGCTGGCACTTAACAAAAAGGCCATGGGCTGCAGAGGAACATAGAGACAGGGGATACAACCACATCCACAGAAGCTGCCAAGCTGTTTCCAAGCTGGCAGCTTCAGAAAGAGACACCAAACTCATGCAGCTCCTCAGACACAACAAGCTTTCAGCAGCCGTGGTGGGACACAGCAGTGTTTTCAACCCCAGCAGTTTGCCTCTCTGGCAGGAACGGTAATTTACTTTGGATTTCACAGGCAGGAGAAACAGCACTCTAGAAACCAGTCCCATGGCCATGACTGTTTCTGCAAGCCATCCATGCAAGCACCTTCTTCCCTAGGTCAGCACTTACTCTGAAATGCATTATGTGACTTTGTACTTCAAAGTAAGTTTCCCTTCTCTGAATTTTAAAAAGGTGTGCCATAAAGAGACTTTTGGTCCAGTAGCTCATTAGCAAGCCCCACTCTCCCTACAGCTTCCCATGTCTTTAGAATCACTGGAGAGAATGACTTCTCTTTGATTAGAGGAAAAACACTTCTTTCAGGTTCTGTCAGAGTGCCCGAAACCCAATGTTGAATTTGGGATGGGGACCTAGTACTTGTGCAAGACGAGTAATTGAGAGGTTCGTATAGGATGGGGAAAAAGCAATGACCAACTCCAAAGTAAACTGGATTGACGAACGTCACTTGGCAGCATCACTCAGGGCAGTGCTTTCAAGCTCTGAATGGAAAGATGTTTTTCCACAACCTTTTAATTGAGATAATTTCACTGGCTGTTTATCACTGCTTCTTCCTGTCCTCCCGGTCTGGGGGGGCTGAAGGCACAGGGTCCCTGAGCCCCCTTGCTCCCCTGTGCCATTCGCTGGGCTGGAGCCCTCGAGAGGCATTTGGGGTTTTCTTGGGATGCCTCGAGAATTAATATTTATTACATGCCTAAGATAACAAAAGGTTTTAATATGGAAGATTTGTAAAATGAGACGTATGACACCTGTTTGTGATGCGCTGAG
Organism: Dromas ardeola; assembly: GCA_013398915.1. Lineage (NCBI taxonomy): Eukaryota > Metazoa > Chordata > Aves > Charadriiformes > Dromadidae > Dromas > Dromas ardeola. Next base: position 155,063 of record VYZM01011585.1, on the reverse strand, counting down.
AGCAGAACCTGTGAACGGGCCATCAAATGGCGCTTTGACCAGAGCAGTAAACCAAGAGCCCAGGGGGCTGGCCGGGTCCCCACCAAGGGGAAGGCTCCCCCAGCCCAGGCATCAGAAGAGGAGAGCTTTGACAGAAATATTGGCATGAGGATAAAGAAGAAAGGTTAAACCTTGGAAACACTGTACAAAAAGCAGTAAAGTTTAAAAGCATTAACCGTATGTGTACTGCAACACTGGAATAAGCTGAATGTACAGCTAAAATTGGCCATCTGGGTGCCAGCAAAGCAAACCAGCAAAGACTGAGGGACTCCTACCACAGCCATCCTCCCTGAAGGCATCTTCCCAGGTAACCAACCACTGCTTGTAATACAACAAAGCAGGGACCTTAATACTTCTTTTTTCATATATAGATATGCCTTTGTTGGCAGCTTTTATGACATTGAAATGTAAATGAATCAATGCAAAAGGTTTCATTTTGGAATTTTGACTTAAAAAACCAGTTTAAAAATAGAGACAACTTGCACTACTAATAAAACTTGTATTCTTATACAGCTACAATATTCCATTTCAGTCAGTAATCCTCAACTGGGAAGTGTCTGTAAACACTTTATAAGCTTGTGGTAAGAATACAGGGCAGCTCAAATAATTGAAACAAATATTTAGCATATGCCTGCGTTCTTTTTCCTCAGCTTGCTGTTTGCCCTGGCTCCCTTCCCAGTGCAAGCCCGTATTTAACAGCTCGTACAGTTCTGCTGAGGACACCGCTCCAGCGTCACCCAGCACTGCAGGACAGAAGCAAACGTCCCTTTCTTCAGCTGACCAGTCTGAGCAGAAACGTTCAGCCAACAATAACCAATGCATAACAGTATCTACCACGGTGACAGCTCTCCAATTTTGCTTACATTATCTGTGATACTACATGTTCTGGCACATGTTCTGTTGTGCAGCTAAGAACTTGTGATGAGCTGCTAGTCTCGAGCTAGGGTAAGGTTTCTGAGTGCTGCTTCTCTTCTGACACCTGGCCCATGCCTGTAGCACTGGGACATCACTACAATACCCTGTCTGGCAGTGGTTGGAGCCCAGGACTCATTTAAAGGCTTGCAAGTCTATTTCCTGCCATGTTTTACAGGTCAAATTGTAAGTATCATAAGCAATCACATTTCTTTTCTCTTTTTTGGTAGAAACTTATGTTTAACTTTCTGGAAGACCTGCAACATGTGTATGAAGTTCATAGCAAACTGGTGCATCATTGGCACTTGTATTTTGAATAATAGGGGCTTTTGAGGGCTACACAAGCGTCCATAGACGTTACCCGAGCCTCCCCAGCATCAGTGGTGAGCATTGATAACTTCAGCTGGCATTGAAGCAGCTCGTGCGCAGGAACAGCAGCTCTCTGTGGAACATTAAGGCTGGCCCGCTGTTTTCCACAGGCTGGAGCACAAAAGCACTCTGAATGCCACAGCTCTTGCATTCCACTGAGCTGTGCATTGTCGTGCACAGCCTGCCTTCCCAGCAGGAACATTCTTGTCTCTCTGCTCACGTTCCTGAAGTGGCACAGTGGTGCAACAAAACTGTCCAAAATACATGTGGCAACTTTCGCTGGTTTGGAATTTACTCCTCTTCACACACCATCAATGATAAAAGCTGCACAGGACAGATTGATTTAAGATAGAAGAATTCTATAATCCTTTAAAATTTCACCATATCAAGCCTGTAGTAAAACACATATTCTGTTACCAATATTCACCGACATCAAGTACTCTTTTTGAGTCTTCCAACCAGACTTAGCTCTAGCAGATGTTAGTGCCACTTATTTCAGCACTGAATTTTCTCCATTATTTCACTATAGCTTAAACACTCTTACGTTATTTCCAATATGCTTTTAATTCTTACTGAAAACTTAATCAATTTAAGAGGATGATAGGTCCGGAAGCCAACCAAACTTACCATCACTCTGTTGGACAAATAGGCAATATACTTGTCTGGCTGTGAAAAGACTTCAACACTTCGTTTAGTCCCGTCTCTCTTAGAAAAACCACATGGTTTAAGAGTTTCACTTAACACTTTTCCCAAATCAAAGCCTCATAAGCAGAGCATCCCAGGGGTTTATTATAACACTGCTGCTAGAACATGCATTTCCTGCAGCAGCTAACAATGAACGTTGAAGAGCTCGTTAATCTTGTTTATTTTTAAGTCATGAATTTGGTCCATATGGCCCTTTGGCCTTTTGCCCCTCCTGAAATCATACACTGCAATCAGCATAGTAAG
>VYZM01011585.1:130684-144965 GCA_013398915.1 Dromas ardeola | reverse complement strand
GGGCGGAGGGGCCTGGCGCGGCCTGGGCCGGGCCCGCCAGGGAAGGGGCTGGGCCGGGGGCGGCGGGGGCTCGGCGGGGCGGCCCTCCCCTCCCCTCAGCGCCTTCGCTTCCTTCTGCAGGGGTGGCAGGAGGTGGAGGCGGCGGCGGCAGCAACGACTTCCAGTGGTGCTTCTCCCAGGTGAAGGGGGCTATCGACGAGGACGTGGCGGAAGGTAAGGGGAGGGCCGGGCCTCGGCTGTGCCACAGGCTCCCGGGGCTGGCGGCTCCCGCTCCACCGGAACCACGGGCATAAACACCCTTTTTTCTTGCCTCTCCCAACATCTGTGTCACGCCCGCGCTGAGGGAGCCGGGGCTGGGAATGGCTGAGCTGCAGCATCTCGCCAGTCCCTGCCCGAGGCTCGGAGGATGGGGTGTGTGTTGCCATGACTAAGCGAGCGCCCCTGCTTCCAGGGGGGAGAGCATAATAGAGAAGACACGTTGGCTTCCTCCTGTTCTTTAATTCTAATCACTAGGGAGAAAAGGTAATGACAGTGATAAAACACGGGGGGGAGAAACCACGAATGGAGTCTGTCAGGCTTGTCAGGTTTCGCTCTGATGCAAAGAGCAACAGAGCGAGCGGGCAGGTCTGTCATTTGTGCTTCATCTAAAAAGTAGAGTTTAAAGGCTTCGTGCAGCTGTGAAGAGATTTTATTCCTACTTGTTAACGTTGGAAGCTATAAATAGAGATATTGAAGTAGGGAGAATGGGCACAGCTTTGCATTTCTCTAAAACTTTCGAAGCACAGCACGCTTTGGAATGAGTAGAAAATAAACGCTTTAATTGGAAAAAACATTTCTCTGTATTATGTAGAAACAATGTGAAGTTTTGCTCGACTTTGATGAGAAAGTTCTTTTTTTCCTAAATTTTCTGTGTTCAAACTGTTCAGGCTGGCAAGACTGTTGAGAAAAGAGCGTGTGAAGCATGCGTGTGAAAGATAATTCCATGCTGTTTATTTGATTTTTACTGCATTAACTGAAATATCTGTATTTAGTGAAATAACTTGCAGTGCTAGTGTGTGGTCGTCTTGGGTTTTGGATGTCTTCTTTTGCTGGATGCAGTAAATATTTTTTCCTACTGTCTACTACAGGGAAATTATGCTGACAGTGTTTTCATTTTCATGCCACTTGCTTGGCATTCCGTTTAAAATAATAGCTATGGGAGGAATAGACTTGAAAACTGCTCGAGAAACTAGTACTCTGACTCAGTTGTTGTTTTCTTCCTTTTTTTTCCCTAAATATATTTTGTAACTTGTACTATTGTTCTGAAGTTCCCAGAATTCTGATGAAAATGTATTTAAGTAGCTTTTGGGAGTTTCCCAAATGGTTCTTTTTTTCTTAGGATCTGTCATCTCTGTGACTAAAAGTCAGTTTTCCATGTTGCAAAAAATATGCTTCTATGAGCCTCATTTCCCAGTCAATGCAAGCAACGTGAATTTGTGTAGAGTTGGAAAGCTTCTCATTTTTGAAACACCAAGATGTTCTAAACCCAGTTAATTATTTAGGTGCGTAACAGGACTGTTCAAAGAGGAACTGACATTACTGATGAGACACATCACCAAAGCAGAGCTCTTCAGTTAGAGAGGGGAAAGCTCTCTGTTTTGAGGGAAGGGGAATTAGTGATGGTAGCGCTCAACGCTTTTACCCTGGACTTTCCGAGATATACCTTATTAATGCAACTTCCTGGAGCGAGGATTTCAGATTGTGCGTGATGCTACTCCATATGAGGAATTTAGTTTTCTTTGTAGGGCAATTAATATAAGTAATCACTCAGCACCTGGTTTTGCAGAACTGGTACTGGAGTTTCATTTTCCTACTGGGTTACAAGAACTACTTGCAGGTTTTGTGGTTAATTAGCTTTATTTTGGTTTGTGGACTTCCCTGCCTCATTAGTTTTTTGCCTTGGAATTGGAACTAAATGAAGAAAATATACAATTTATTTACTAATAATTGCCTGAATTTGATTCAGCAGTATGCAGTTAGAGTGCATTTTCAGTGCTAGATTTTTGGCCCTAGTCGTGGAAATACTTACTCATTACCATTTTTTAAAATGTCTTTTACCAAACTGCACATCTAAATCTATTTGATGGCCCACTGTTGCCTTCAAATAGCCTTGCTGCAAATATTACATAAAACCGCTGTGAATTTCATGTAAATTTTTGTGATAGTGAAAACTTGCTATTTCTGTAATTTTTTTCTCTCTTCTGTTTTGTGAAAAATAAGGTCTATAGAGGAAATCTGAAAAGCACAACATAAAAGTAGCTGTCAAACTTATTAAATGCAGGCTTTCTTGCTAAATGTTCTTACAGAACATTCAGTAGTTCGTTCAGTAGTTGAAATTACGAAGCCTGATACTCCGGCAACTTAACCAAAACATCACTTCTTTTTGAATTGCAATTCTAGAACATGTTTTGTAGTCAATAGTTGTTTCTCATGTGTATTACTTTAATAAAAATATTAACGTGCATATGACAAATTGCTATTGTTAGATTTGCAACTGCTATCTCCGTTCCCAGGATTTTTTTATAACAAGGCCATTAATATAGAAAATCATTTTGTCTTTTCTGTGTATTCACTTTCTTCATTGAGTAATCTTTGAAATCTGTACAATGCTCTCTTTAAATAAATAGAGGAATGGAGTTTATATGACCAATCTGGCCTTTTCAAAAAGATCAGGAAAAATATAACAGTTACTGAAAAAGTTAGTTTTCTAAAGTAGGAAAGTTTAATTGGATTCAAGGAGGAGGATTGGAGGATAAAACAGATATTGAATGAAAGAATTGATACTGAGGGATGGCAACAAGCTTAATTAAAAAAAAAAGTAATTAAAAATTGTGTTGTAATTTTGCTGTTAGTATAAAACCATGTGATTAGTAAATCACACTGCCTGTGATATGTGTTATTCTTGGGTTACCTTTTTTGGTAGAAAGTAGCTTTCTAAATACAGGCCTTTTTCTTTTTTTTATTTATAATGCTGTCTGAGACCTAATCAGTTTTGTTTTTTCAACATTTAATTTGTTTTGCATGTTCAAAAAGTTCGGTTTACTGGTTTTTTGGCAAGCAAAATATGGAACAGTTTATTAAATAATGTACAGATATGCCCAAATTCCCTTGGGCCAGATGTTTTGCATATAATCCACGGCCACCTCTGGATGTAATTAACAGAATGTATTTTTATATATATATGTAGTGGGCACTATAAATCTTCCTAACTGCCTTGTACTAGTGCCGAGTTGGAAATACTGAGGAGAATGTCTCATCCTTGTGAGGACGTGAACCTGTGTGCTGTGGAGATCATGGGTTTCCCATTACTGACATGGGGATTTCTTTAGATTTTGTTTCTAACCACTCTCCTCCCCAAGCAGTCCGTATGGGGTTTTGGGTTGTGATGAACTGGCCCCTTCTAGAAGTGCTGTTATAATTTGGCACTGGTTAGCTGTATCTTCCTGTTTCAGATAGAAGCAGCTTTAAGGGTATGGTTACTCCACTGAATGACACAGGTACTGCTTTCCTCTTGGAGCTTCATCAGCTTAAGTCTTAAACTGTTTTAAGTGTTGTATGTGAAACCTTTTTTGAGGCAGGTGAGTATAGAGCATAGTCTTGCACAGAAACATTGGACGCGGTGCCCTTTCATAGTAGGCAAGATCTCCTTGGAAGCTCACGTTCGTTAACTTGAGGATGAAATGTTGCAAGGTATTTCACATGAGCAAAACTTTTGTTTTTCGAAAAAAGTTGTCGTTGACTTTCAGAATACTTGTATTGGATTTTCTACTTGTTAAGAAATTGTGTATCTACTTTTAAAGATCAAAGAAAAATACTGTTGGGTTTTTTTAAGTTCTCCAACTATTAGTTGGTATTGACAGCACTGATAAACTAAAAGATGCCTTGTTACCATCAGTTCAAGAAATTCTTTTCTTCTCCTTTTAAGGCTTGTAACAGTGCTAAGTCAGTCCATCTCAGAAGTCTGTCAGAATGCAGAACACAAGTAGAGATGAAAACCATGAACTAATAAAAATACATTGGACTATAATCCTGTAATTGTTCTCAAGCCCAGATACAAGTAATCTAAAAACGCTTTTAGGATTAAATCGTCTTTACAAATCAGTGGTTTAAAAACAGTGTCATGTATTGTTCAGGAATTTAACTGGCCTGTTCTCACTGTTATTAAATCTAATTCCAGCATGATTTCACACTTTTAAAAAAAATACTCCAAAAGAGGTATACCTGTTTGACATCTGGTTAAAACTGTGTGGAAGAAATGAGAGAATTGGTTGCTATCTTTAAGGTTATTTTGTTTCCTGTAAGATCTGGAAAATATGGTAATAATGACTCCATTATTAGGCCATATGTATTGTTTCCTTTCATCATAAATAATTGGTTATCCCTGAAGATGTCACTTATTACTGAAATGGGGCAGAAGGTGGGCTTTTAAGCTGTGGGATTTTTCTTTTTCTTGAAAAAACAGTATTTTGCCATGAACAGGACTTTAGACGCCTGCTCTTTTGCCCTCCCGAAGACATTATGCATTTATCACTGGTTTATGGTCATATGTAGCCGTGTGCATTTGCCTTCATCCTTTGCAGGTCACCACATCTCTGCTTTCCAAAGGACTGCTATGAATATTCTGAAGAGCCACCATTTCTTGCAGGCACCAAAGATTTTGAAAGTTTCCTTGATCTTTCCTGCTTTATGTATGTTGTATATGGTGTTCTGCATAACGCATATGATAACATAATATTGACTCTGGGAAATGTTTTGGTGCCTTTTAAAGGTGGGCAGAAATAATGTTTTGCAAACAGTGTTGAGCTGAGCACAAGTTCTGTAGCGGTTTCCTGTTGGAGGAAGTAGTCTTAATGTGTCAGGTAGACCACTTTAATCTTGAGTCTTTGTATGATCCAAGGACCAAGAATTTGTCTTCACCCATTATTTCACAACACACTATTCCGTAAAAATGTTGTTCTCAGCCAGTAGTATTTAATAATAAGAGTTCTTTTGAGTGCCAGTTCTGTCAGACAACAAAAACACCGGGCTGTTATGCCACTGCATATTAAAGTATAAGTACCTCTGGAGACTATTAAGACAAGGTGTTGTGTGTGAGAAATGCTGTATTAGAGAGTTTTTTCAAGTTTCTCTCTCTGTCTTTTAGAATAGTTAATGACTCCTCATAGTATGGAGGCACAGATTCACAAGTGAATAGCTATGCTTTAAAGAAAAAAAAAGCTCGAGCTGATCTTCAGGCTTCATAAAAGTGGTCATGTCAAGTGACGATTTCTTGGTTTTCGGTGGAGGAGAGAGACTGTCCTGCTAACTAGAGTACTTACAGTGAATTTAAATCTGTAATCTTTACCATGGTATCAAATTTTGATTCTTTTGGTTTTTTTCTGGCATACGCGCATGGTGGGTTAATGGAACTGCAGGAGCAGGAGGAGAAGTATGAGTACAAGTACACGAGAAGGTTTAGCATTCTGAGAATTGTGAAAACAACATCTATCCTTTTTGTAAAGGAAACTAGGAAATTTATGGCCTAGTGGAGACCTTAAAGGCAGTCAGAAGTGGTACATAAATGCCGTATTTCGCTGTTGAAGTTCATCCATAGTTTTTGTGTCTAGCATCTTTTTCCTGGTACAGATAATGTAAAAGAAAGGACAATCTTGTCAGAAAACTACAGAGGTGTAGGCTTACAGGCGTTAAGGGAGGGGGGATGGAATTCTCAATACCAGTGAAAGAAGGCAAGCGGAATATTAAAGAATAGATAAGAAAATGCTTTGAAAGACCAAGCAACCACTAAGCTACAAGAGAATACGAATCACTGGATGTGGCTGGATAATACTTTGATTAAAAGGTGAAGCTGCAGGAATGCATAGCGTATGAATGAATGCTAAACAGTTTGGGTACATGGTGAGTATCTGTTGCAGAATTGTAAGGTGGGAATGCAAAATAAAACATTTCGAGTTGTGGGAATACAGAAATTAGTACAAGTCTTTACATCAGTACTGTGGATGTGTGACCAGTGAGAGCCAGTGCCATTGGTCTCCCCGCAGAACGGTGGGCTGTGGTGGCAGCAGGGTGTGATACCTGGTGACGCAGGGAGTCTTTGACACGGTTCCCACCCGCACCCTCATTACCTTTGTTGAGTATTTTAACAACTGGGGGAAAACTTAATAAAAAAAATGGCAAAACCCACTTTATTTGAATTTACAAAAAAGAGACAAGGTGGTGTGAAAGCTGCAACTGCAAGAAAAATTGTATTTACCCATCATGTTAAGACTTTTATTAACTCCTAATAAAAGTATAATGAGAAGTGTGACAATTAACTACTTAGAAAAAAACATAACAGAATAACATGAATTAATTAAATATACTTCCGGTAGAAGAAAGGTTATTGGAATTGGAAAGGTTATAGGAAGTTCCACCTAAACACGAGGAGGAACTTCTTCACTTTGAGGGTGGCAGAGCCCTGGCACAGGCTGCCCAGAGAGGTGGTGGAGTCTCCGTCTCTGGAGACATTCAAAACCCGCCTGGACACGTTCCTGTGCCACCTGCTCTAAGGTGACCCTGCTCTGGCAGGGGGTTGGACTAGATGATCTCCAGAGGTCCCTTCCAACCCTATGATTCTATGAATTCCTGTTCCAGAGGTTAAAATATAATACTGAGGCGATAGATTTGCATAGAGAATACTGGATCGTGTCCTGGATGTTATAAATAGACTCCATAATTTCGCATTGCTTGTGAGAAAAGGCTCAGCAAGCTTTGGCAAGCATGAACGTAACATTTATTTCTGTCTTGCTGAACTTCAGCTTCACTAGTCTCTTTTCTTGCTGCTGCTTTACCCTTTCTTTGTAGTAACACGTCTAGACAACTACATGCACTTTAAACTCAGTGAAGACAGATATATTTTTTTTAATACAACTCAAAGGATTTACAGCATCAAATTAGATCTGGTTCCATTGAAAAGAAAATGCAAACTTAAATAAATGAGGGAATTGCACTACTTGTCTTTTATGAGATGCAGACTTAGGTGACTGTTAAATAGGCTGGAGGAGTGTTTGGTTTGGGGAGTTTGCTGGGCGGCCTGGCCTTTGGAACAGCTCTCGGGAACAGTTTGACACCTTCTGTTGCTTGTTTCCTACTGGTTTGATGCAGCTCTCCGAACAGAATGGCTTGTGTGCCCCTCCTTCTCAGAGACGCCAAGTGGCTTGGCTCCACGCTGGGTCCAGGGCACGTGGGAGCTGACTGTCTTTCCCAGCGAAATACTCTTGTTTGTAGTTTGCCACAGCCTGTCAGTGGAAGCGCTGACTTTGCCCAGCATCTGCTGCTTCTCCAGCCGGACTCTGCCGGCCAAGCCACCGTGCTTCTCTTGGCGCAGCCCAGGTGCCCTCTTCATGCCCTTGGTTGACCTTAAATCTCTTCAAGGATTTAAATTACTTCAAACACAGAGTTATTTTGGACTAAGTTAAACTCCAGCAGGTACTTAAAGGCAATTCAAGCTATTTTGCAAGTTGTTTGAGTATTAGGGCATAAAATATTGTTAGACTTGATGGATACTTGAGATGGGCAGAGTGCTTAGCAGTGTAAGCTGGAAGAAATTTGGTCTGAGCAAAACTGTACCACTTTTGGCTTATTCTTCTGACTTCTGATATATCTCACTTCTGTGTTAACTCTTCAAATAAATCATAAAAGTGGAAATTAAAAATCGAGTATGTAAAGTGGCACATTCTGAAAAACAGTTGATTTTGAGTAACGTACATGTATGATTATTGATAATCTTAAAGTTCAGTTCACCTTTCAGTACAATTCAGAGAAATCTGATTTCTATCAACTGTTAAATTAAGAAATGATGTTCTAGGAAAGATTTTTAGGAGTGCTTAGACATGACAGTAACAGCAATACCGATCTTGGTCCATCCTAATTGCACAGTAATAGCAGTCTGTTTCATTGGCTGTTCTGGCAGCCATAGTGTGGAGAATCCTCATGCACCAGGAGCAAATGAGCGGAGGGTGCAGAGGTGAGGAGAGAGAAGGGAGAGGCTGAAGGCTGGAAGTGGGGGCTGAAGGCAGAGAGCTGCAGTGACTGGCACTGCTGGTGCTGCCTGCCCCGACATGCGGAGCAGAAGGGCAGGTCTGGGGAGAAGCGGGGTGTCTGCCAGCAGCTCTCTGCTGGCGCCTGGCGTGGTGACTGTAGCCATCCAAGTGTGGAGAACTGTCAAACTTCACACCAACTGCTTCCCCGCTTCCTGCCCCAGAAGCCTTTCAATGCAAATAGATACCACTGGGGATGTTCAGGGAGTGTTCTCTTGCAGTTACTGTAAAACAAGTTACAAGACATTCTGAGGCCCTCTGTGTCTGTAACTTGGTAAGCTCAAATATGATGATGTTTTTAAAACATTTTTTCTATTAATTACTGTTTAACAGGTGCTAGCCTCTAAATTTCTTCATTCTCTGATTAGCCATTCCCTCTAACAGGTCTCTATGTCTTTTTTTCCTTTGCTAATAGTGCTCCTTTTATATTCTTTTATTTGGGTCTATTGGAGACTTCACTTAGTTGCTCTGAAATATGGGCCCCAACTGAATGTGTTTTCACCAGTCGTACCTCGGAATGGTGTGTTGTCACTGGCTTTTGGAAAAGAGTTCTGTTCATTCTGATGTCATGTCCTAGAGTTCAGCATGTCACAGGGAGATCCCAGCTTCTGATTCCAAGTTGATTTAGAGCACATAACCTGCTGTCATGGTACCCCCTTCTATGCTCTCTGCTTCATTCCCAGCAGCTGTACAAGACCATGCAATGTCTCCCACAGCTTTCTCCAGCTGTAGAATAAAACACTCTGTAGAAAAACTGTATCGGAGAGAAAGGTGTGTCACCTTTGATCTTGATTACAGGCACAGAAATGTTCTATGTTTAGTTTCCTCTGGCAATCTCCCTTCCAGTTTATGCCAGCCTCTGGCTTTGGTCCAGAGCCAGTCATTTCCTCTCAAAGCATGAGCCTCTTCAGAGGGTTTCATAGTGCTTAAAGCAGGGCATTCTTTGGGTCTCTATCACAGGTCATGGGAAAAGGTGCTGTGTATTAAAAGTATTTTTAAAGGGGAGGGACAAGAGACAGGCTTGCTCACATGCATTTTTTTGTCAGTCTGTACTGAATGTGAAGCTGTATGTTATCCGTTACATATTTGGAAAAATTTAAGTTTAAATCCCCTAGAAGTTGGAGCAGCCCCTTGTTAGATAATGTTTGAAAGCGGTGACTGGCTCCTTGCTCGTTAAATGTCTGAGGAGTGGGCTTTTGGCAAAAGTCTTTGGGTAGCTTAGAAGAATGAGAGAGAAGTTGATGCTGCTTGTGTCGAGTTAGTGTTAGCCCTAAGCATGGACTATAGCTGTGAATTCATTAATCTATTGGGTGAGCTATGAATTAATTACGTTTTTTCAGTTCTTCGATTTTAACTGAAGTAGGAACATGCAGCCAGCCTAGAGAGGAAAAGTTCACGGTAGCTAATTTTAGGCATCTAATTTAGATGTTCTGGATCTCTTTGTATCTCCATTACCTAAACAGAGAGCGCAGACGCTGCTATCGGTGTCAGTTAGAAATACCTAGTATGAATCCTTTGTGGGATTAAATTAGTTTGCAGGTCTAAGCTTGCTGTCATCTCAGAATCCTAATAAATGTTGGTCTCTGTCATTCCTGGCCCCCTCCACCCCCCAGTATAACCTAGCCCAGGAGGCCTTGGAGGTTATAGACCTTCAACAGAATTATGACAGGAGTTTTGTGATCCAAGGAGGTTAATATTCAGCAGGGATGATAAAAGGCTTAGAGCATTTATACTGAATTTTGAGACTTCCATCAAGGTATACAGGACAGTTTCCTGAGTCACAGAGAATGGTTTCCGCTACATTATTATAAAGATGGATATTTGTAACCTTCTAATGTGTTGGAAGGGTGTTTACTACCCATGGAAGTGCTTAGTGCTTTTAAATGTGGGGATTCTACAGAATCATAATTTACTTGCCAGCATTTTTCCTTCACGCCCCTTTTAATATACTAGCTTTGAAAACAGATAGGATTTCCCTGCTCTGTATGCAGACTGTAACTAAGTTAGAGCTCCTTTCCAAAAGCAAAGCTAAACTTTTTTTTTTTCTATGTCTGGAAAGAACCAAATATTGCCAGACTAACACCTTATTTTAAAGCCATAGGTCTCCCTGCTCTCCATAGTTTACAGGAGTAAAGTTTACGTGGCTACTTCCGGAGCAAAGGGTCCCAGCCACACTGGTTTGCTGCTTTTTTCCTTAGTTCACTGCTTTCTCGTGGTGTCTCTTGAAATGCCTGGGTTTTTTCCTGTGTGTGCCAGAGTGATACTGGGATGTAGGATTTTTTTTTTTATTCTAGCACTATTGTCAGTCTTGGAGTAGAATTTAATTAAGGTTACGTCTACAGCTAGTTCACTGAGTCCCATTTATTTACACTACAGGAAGGACAGGTATTAATATTGATTATCTGGTTTTAGTGTATCAATAATCTGAGTTTTCCTTAACCTTTCAAAGAGGACCAGAGATCCATTCACATGGCAGCTGACAGACCTTGTGTCATTGTTTAAACTGGGGCATTTTGCTGTTTGTTTTAACACTGAGGTTCAGTGAAATGTTATTGTTGTGCTCGGTGGGTAGGTACAGTTTTGGCAAAGTGGATCTTTATGATAAGGGGAAATAAGTAGCTTTTCTATTTATATTTTTGTGTTAAACACACATTGTACTACTGGAGTTTTTTATTTACATATATATGTGTATAAAAATACATATTATTTAAGGATGTGTGTATATGTGTATTTATATATATCTTAAGGTTTTATCAGTGTTGTGCTACTAGAAGCTCATAATTCTAAGGCAATTTCTAAAGTAAGAGATTATTTAGTCCTAATGAAACCTCTATACCATATGCTATTTTCTGTAGGTGACTACTTAATGCTGTAAATTCAGTTTAGCAATTTGGAGAGGGGAAGGATTGTTTGGGGGCTTTTGTGTTTTCAATACTTTCTACATAGTCTGTTATGGAGACAAATGGCTGCGTACCAGAAATTGGCTACGAAATGTGGAACTGATGTAAAGAGAATAGAGGGGTTAATTTTTATTCTGCCAATGTTTGTGGTGAAAAACCAAAAGAGTTTGCTTCTTAATTGCTTGGCAGGGGGTCATCAGCAAGGGTCAGGTTTGTGAAGAGCTGTGTGGTTGATGGCTTGAGGACTTGAGGTGGTGGTTGCTGGAGTTGGGCACACAGTGGCAGGTGAGGGTTGCTTTGAATGGAGGGGGAGAGGGGCTAGGGAGATGAGTTAGAAACTAGCAATGTAGTTGACCTTTTAAAAGTAGCTCAGCTGAGGAAAGATTGGTGTTTTCAGTATGGAGTATGTGCAGCAAGGGTGTGGGGTTTGTTCTTGTGTTTTGGATCTGAGGATTTGGGATTAGCCATCATCCCGTTCTCTACCAAAATGGAATCTTTTCATCACCTTTTAAGGAAAAGTAAATATAAAAGCAGACATGTCCAGAAGCATGTTAGTAACGCAATTTTGAAGGCTGGAATAAATCTGTAGAAAGATTTTTTTTTTTAATAATAAAAAACATTTTTTATTTTAATAATATTTTTTAATCAAAGAAGGTAAATTATGATCTTTATACACTAGGAAAAAAATGTTTCAAGGGCATCTGTTAGTAAAAGATGAAATACGAATTATGTGTCGGGAAAACTGATAAGACTTCCAAATCACCTTCTTCGTAGGAGTTGGGGATTATTGAAAGGAATTTAAAAGATAGCACATCAAAATCAATACAGGAAAGTAGTTTTCATCTAGTCTCCAATTACAAACTCTGAAACTTATTGATATCCTATACATCAAATCTTACAATTTTTATAGCTGCATAATATAATGAAATATTTGCATGGCTAGCAAGCAATAGTATGGATACATGTTTACTTACAATTTTATGCCTAGTGGTTTGTTGGTTTTGTTACCATACGCCCAAAACTTGTGACAGACCCTGTGATAGCCCCTTATCTCTCAGCCCCTTGGTTAGAGATTGTTTAATGGCAATTATTTCTTTATTGCCACCTCCAAAGATTAATTGTGGTGTGCGGTGCTGAATAAATACTGGTTGTTTTCAGGGTTCAGTCCCAAGGGCAGTTGCAACCTTTTCCTTTGCTGTCCCGTTCTTCCAGCTGCAGTCATCTGTGCCTTTTGGTTGTTGTAGACCTGCTGGTGCTTCTGCACACAGCTGCTTCAGGAAGCTCAACTGGAAGAATTTTCTTTCTTCTTTTTTCTCTGCACCGCATCCCACTTTGGAAGAGGGGTGAAGCCCAGTTCACATTCCTGAACTAACTACACGACCACTCACTCGTCTCAGGGGAAAGGCAGGTGTCCCTCAACCTGAGTTTGAGCAGAGCAAGCTGCAGCGCTGCTCTGAAGGAACACTGCAAATGAACGGTTTTTGAGATGGTTCTGACTTTTGGAAGCTCTGTGCAGGTGTATCTCCGTTATGTATTTCAGTATTTACTGTCAAAAGGTAGAATACACAGTTTGGATTCTTGAAATTATATGCGTTGTCTTGTAGAATTGAAGGCCCTCGAAAGCTTAAACTGAGAAATGAGGAAGTGTTTTAGATTGTAAATAAAATTTTGTTAGGCTTTGAAATGTGACTTAATTTCTGGATAGTAGAGGTGTAAATCAAGGAAGTTGTGCCGTTGCATTAATACACGTTGTAATTTTGTTTTGTGCTCAAGTCTTGAAACATCTTGATTTGCTTTACACACTAAAGTGCTTTTTTATTTCTGTTCTGTTTACAGCTGATATTATTTCAACAGTTGAATTTAATTACTCTGGTGATCTTCTTGCAACAGGAGACAAAGGTGGCAGAGTGGTTATATTTCAAAGGGAACAAGAGGTCAGTGACTTGAAAAACAAAAGTGCTGTTACTACACTGTTCTTGTGTTGCACAGTCTCACTTCATCTTTTCATGCTGTGAGGTTTAAATGGTTGGATAGTTTTCTCCAATTTAGCCAAATTTCTAATACCCACCTTGTGCTGAACTTGGTAGGTTAGTTTGGTGGTGGTTCCCCTCCTTCCCTTCAAAAAAAAAAAAGTCCCCAAAATCCAATGAGTTCGTTATATACGTACCTGGTATGCTCAGTATCATTTTGCAGAACTGCCTTTGGACTTTCTTCTAAACTTTGCACTTTGTCAGGTTGATCTAAGACAAATCGTAATGCTTTTGAAGGTAATGTAAGAAAAGCTTATAAAAAAGGATGCATGTTAAGCTGCAAGGACAACAGGATAAGATGGTTCAAAAACTGAAGAATTAAGCATCTGATGTGTTTTAGAATCCTGTGAATAAAAAACAGTGGGAACAGCTACTTCTCCAGAAACACTTGAGCATTTTCAGTTCAAAGGGCTCTTTGCAATGATATTCAGTGGTGTGGTAATGCTGTAACGTATTCTGTCCATTCATCAATGTAGTTACATCACTGAGCTTTTTATATCCAAAGAAATAGTGTGTATTGGAAAAGTGCACTGTGCTGAAAAGTCGTTGTCATGCTTAGTAATGTCTGGGAGAAATCTGGAACTGTGTTCTTTAAAAAGTCAATATTCCACATGGCAATTCTCATCCTCTCCCCCGCCACCAAAGAGCATCTTTATCCTTCCCATTGAAGAGCTGATGAGAATTTGAGCCTTTGGTTTTGAGCCTTCTCCTGGATCAGAAATACCAAAATTGATCATGGAATTTTAATTCAGCTTATATGTGCATGAAGTATGCTAATCCTTAGGTGCTGTGGGGGGTTTTTTCAGCAGCATCCCACTTCTTTCATTGTGTGGTTCAAATGATGCTAAGTTAACGAACAGCCATGCAATATTTTGCATTTCATCCTCACTGTGATACTATTTATAAAATGTTTTACCAGAAGTGACTTACCTTTTACTGAGCAGATTTTGAGAGGTAGTGAAATGAAAATACTGTTGCTGAAAAAGCTGCTGAAATGTTATACTACTACACCTAGGCAGCTCATAGCTCATTTATCATTTAGTCTGCTGTATAGACTTAACTAAGGCACAGAGAGATCAAGCTCAAAAGTGTCCACCTGCTCAGGATCTCTGACTTTCTTTATGCTCGCTTAGAGCGGAACTATTATTGGTTGGCTTTCAGCTGTTAGTGCTCAGTTGTTCTGTAAGTCAAAACCCAGCTGTCACGTCATTTCCTCATAGGGTAAAAAAAAAAAAAA
>VYZM01011585.1:99808-130641 GCA_013398915.1 Dromas ardeola | reverse complement strand
CACACACCAGAAAACAAGTCGGACACAGGAATATTCCACTGTCTGCTTGGGAGCACATGCAAACTGGGGAAGAGTTGGGCATAAGAGTCATTTCTTATGTGCAAAACTGCAGAATTTCTGGAGTGGAGGAAAAAAACTAAAATAAGTATGTAATGCTGGAACCTCAGTAAAGTCCTACAATCAATATTTTTAAAGAGTGTGGATTTTGAACTAGGTGAACTGGGTTAATAACAACTTAGGACAGTTATAAAATTTCCCATATGCTGTAATTTGGGAAGACAGGCTGAAATGTTGTGCATCATGCCCTGACCTCGTATGACATGATGTCAGTTCCAAGCAGCTGATTCTTCCAACCAAATGTGCGAGTAAAGAGGGAGCGCGCTGCCTGGTGCCAGCCAGGGCAGCTCGCTCCAAGTGCGGGGTGGCTGGGTAAGGAACGTGGGTAACTACACTGAATAGTGTTAGTTGAATGGACCCTGTCCAAAATGCTTAAAAGTTAAATGGCAAATAGGGAGTAAAATAATGTGAAGTCTCAGAATTAACTAAGACTCCATACTTGTGAGAGATTGCAGGAAAAAAAACCCTAGCTGAAATAACCTTATCAAAGTTGCCAAGCCAAGAGTGGAAGCATGAGGAAGCGTCAGGACAAAGGTTGCCTTTGCAACCTTGTGTTGGCCAAGCAGTCTTCAATCTGGGAGTCACTGCTGGCTGCTACCCAGTGATGCGCTGGCTGTCGGTGGCCACGGCTGTCCCCCAGTACCACGCTGGCCATCTGTGTCCAGGACAGGCTTTTCCTGCACAGACTCATGCCCATTTCTGTAAGTGATTTGCCACTTCTCAAGTGAGTGATTCCTGGTAGTGTTTGGGGGAGCTTGTTCTTTCAGAAGTTCTGGGCACTGCAGCTCTACAAGTGGGGCTGTTCTCCAAATGAGAATCACTATCTAACACCAACTTCTTTGAAAAGCCTGATAACTAGTTGCCTCAAATTGGATATTGCAAATCTGTTGATACTTGTGACTTTGATCTTTGTTCTGTGCTACCGCATCTGCCAAGTGAGGATAAGCCAAAGAGGTCTTCTAGTTCTGTGAGGGGGGAAAAGTTGTTAGTGTACTTGTAATAGCCTTTGGTACATCGTGTTGAGCACTACAGAATGGATTAGATGAAAATGTGGTAATCCCAGCCTTCAAGTTTTTATGATAAAAAAGGTTGTCAAAGCTTACTTATAAGCTCTGATACTGCTTTGGGACACAGTGTGTTTTAAAGTGAGTAGGAGAGGAGCTAGATCTAATGCTCTTACTGGATCTTGCTGTCCCTTCATCAGAATGACTTTGTGCAATCACGTTTTTATGAAAAACATGCTTAATTACTTTATGTCCTATGTCCTTTAACATTTATTTCCTAGTCTGGAAGCCCCGTGTTAAGTCCATATTGTGGTGATGAGAGGAATGAGTTTTGGAAAAGGATGGGGATGGAGGTTAGGTGAAGTGCAGAATGTGATCACGTGGAGTTGGTGGTTTAGGCTTTAGGAATCGCTAACTTCTCTGCTGCGGTTGTGGTGAAACCACCTGGGAGAGGTAGCGTAGCCCAGAGCTCTTCCAGGCACAGGCAGGAGCTCCTTTGCAGACAGCAATGTCTCTTGAAAGTGCTTTGGTGTGCTAGGTTCTAGGAGTACACACATAGTTATATATAAAGATATGCTTTTTTAAAAGGAAGTCTGTGTGCAATGTATTGATACTAAAATAGATACAGTATCATAGAGTAAAAAGTAAAATTCATCAAGATCTGTTGTAAAAGTTTATTTTCTGATTGACAATTTACTACTGAACCGAGTAACATCAGCCTCAAAAAATATTGTGTTTCCTTGCAGAATAAAAGCCGTCCTCATTCTAGGGGAGAATATAATGTTTACAGTACCTTTCAGAGTCATGAACCTGAGTTTGACTACTTGAAAAGTCTAGAAATTGAGGAAAAAATTAATAAAATTAGGTGGTTACCACAACAGAATGCTGCTCATTTCCTGCTGTCTACAAATGGTAAGGAGATTTTTTTTTTGCAAGAGCCTTTGATGTCATTTGAATATTATGTCACCTGTGATCCACTTGTGGGGTTTTTTCCTGGAGTGTTTTGGGGTGGTTTTAATGTCTTCTCTAGTTATATGCGAAATATGTTTTGATTGTAATGCTCTGTAAATTACTGATTCATGAATGTAAAAATAATGAAGCAGCAACAGAATAGACACAGTTATAGAGCTGCATTCTGTGGATAAACTGACCATGCTATCACTTTACATACTCTGTTACCCTGCGTTACTGGTTTTGTATAAATGGGTTCCCAGTATGCTGAACTGTTGCAGAAGTCTCAATTTGACTTGATCATCCTAGTTTTTAAATTGATTTTTTTGTGATCTCAGATGAATTTTTAATAAAAGCAGTTGAAATGGAAACACTGTGCTCTTTTTGCTTTTCCAATACCAGAACATCATGTGTGCTTTGAAAAGCAACTGTTTAAAAGACAACAGTCGCTCTAGGAGGAGTATATTTATACCATTTTCACTGTACCTTAGAATACATAAAAGCAGTGCAAAAATTGCAAGTTGGTAGTTACAAGTTTTCATGCACTTTGGGGTTTTTTTATTTATTTCTTCCAGCATTTTAATAGTGGTTATTGGGTATTAGGTGTGTTTCATTTTGATGCGTCATGGAGCAAGCTGTAGCTGTAAATGCAGAGACTGTGCGTGGAAGAACTTGCTCATACCGTCAGAGGAATACGCTTGTTCCTAACAGTTTGGATGACTTTTTGCCTTGTCCTTAAATGACTTTATGTAAGGGCTAATATTGTACCTGTTATACAAAATTTTAAAAGTGGGAATGACTTCTGTCTACTGGACTTTGAAATACAAATAATCTTACTTTGATTTAAGTCTTACTAAATTTTAAGCAGTCTTTAAACTGTGTCATCATAAGTGCTTTAAAGACATGCAGTAGCTTGGGAAGGAGAGGTTTGTTTCCAGTTCGCTAAGGATCTCTCTCCTGGCTTATACTTGCTGCCCTTGGAAAGACCTTCCCTTAGTAAGACCTGGGAAGCTCATGCCCTTGGACACGGAACCCAAAAATAATGGGGCAAGTCCTGTTCTCACTTGTTGTCTCTTGGCAGACACCTGGGACAAATCTGCGTTTCCTTAAGGTAGTTAGTGTAATTAATTCGTGAGTTTGTTGGGGGTTTCCCTAGCATTTGTCTGTTAAAAATAATTTAGATGGTCATACAGGGCTTGTCGGTGGATTTTGGTAATTGGTGTGCGAAAGTTCCCTTGTGAAGGGTTGTTTTGGTGAATGGTAGTCATGGGCCTTATTGTTCAGGAAGAAACTTGTATTTTATTCAAACTGAACATTACACTGGAGTTAAAATGGAATCCATTTTTTTCTCTCCACTTACTGGTATTTTCATGTATTTCCCATCTGCACCCTCCAAGGGCATGTGTCTGGTATATTTTTTTGTTTGTTTCTCATGTATCAATTCTGCTAAACAATATAGCTGGAAGGCAAGTACTTCTAGTACAGGTAGGGTGGGCTGTACTCCATATTACGTTGTTGTTTAAAGCATTGCCTCAGGGTCCTTTCTGTTGCAAGCAGTGGAAACCTGGATAGATAAATAATATCCACTCTGACTCCATTATTTAGTGATTTTTATTTTGAATTTAATTCATTCTCAAGCATGTGACTTTTTGTTGATTTTAGATAAAACTATTAAATTATGGAAAATAAGTGAAAGGGATAAAAGAGCCGAAGGTTATAATTTAAAAGATGAAGATGGAAGACTTAGGGATCCTTTCAGAATCACAGCACTACGGGTATGTTTCTGCTCTCTGACTTTAAATATCTTTTTGCATGTACTTCTCTACCTTTGTAATACCAAAGCTGTCAACTGAAATGTGTAGATTAAAAATGATGCTTTGGTCAGGGTCGTTGGAAACTTTTATAAAAAATGGAGACACTTCTTTATACAAATACAACTATTAAATAAGGTTCCTCTGGAAAACTTGAGGCAAACTTTCATGGTTATAATAACGAATTACTAGCTTCACAATAGTTTAGTTAGGTTTGGGGTTTTTTTTCTTGGAACATTTTAGTATATTTAAAATTTAAACATTTTTAAAATTAAAATATTTTATTAGACCACCTTCGACCTCAGTTCATTCAAATTGTAGAAAAAGATACACTGATTCATTGACAGCAATAAAATATAACAATGTAATTCAAGCCTGAAAATGCAGCATTTTGAGCCACCTGGCTGGGGCTGCGCTGCTTCTGTACTTAGTTCATAGAAAGCAAAGGCTCTTCCTGCTGTGTTCTTAAAATAGTCTAAAGCCTTAGTGCGACATGAAGAAAAGTGCAGGGAAGACATTGCTTTTGGAGGCCCATAGCAGACTGACTTCTGGCCATGGCTGGTGTGTAGAGCGCAGTGCTGCGGTGGCTGTGCTCCTGGCTGGGAAGGAGCAGGAGGGTCCCGGGGTAACCTATATCCACCCTGGGAGCTGCTCTCTCCCACGGGCAGGGAGGGTCCTTCTGCTTGGCCAAAAGCACATGCCATTGGGAAGTTAGGAAGGATTTGGCTTTGATTTTATTGGTAATATTCCACCCCCACCCCCCCCCAGCATTACTCATATTTAACTTGTTTGGCCTTTTTTCCTAAGAAGACTCGAAAATTTAAACAGGGTGCTGGGTATTCTGTGGGTAGGTAGAAGGTTTCTTTGTTATAGGCAGGTTATGAGAAAGTGGAAAATGTGTACTTTGAATTGTCTTGACATTTGTCCACTTGCATAGTGATGTAGTGGTAGGATTAGCACTCCAAACTTGGGATCATTTAAAGCAGGAGCTCAAGAAATTAAATCACGGAATCATAGAATGTGTTGGGTTGGAAGGGACCTTTAAAGGCCACCTAGTCCAACCCCCCTGCAGTGAGCAGGGACATCTTCAACTAGATCAGGTTGCTCAGAGCCCCATCCAGCCTGGCCTTGGATGTCTCCAGGGATGGGGCCTCCACCACCTCTCTGGGCAACCTGGGCCAGTGTCTCACCACCCTCAGTGTAAAGAGCTTCATCCTAATGGCTAATCTAAACCCACCCTGCTCTAGTTTAAACCATTGCCCCTCGTCCTGTCCCTGCATGCCCTTGCAAACAGCCCCTCCCCAGCTTTCCTGTAGGCCCCTTCAGGAACTGGAAGGCTGCTATAAGGTCTCCCCAGAGCCTCCTCTTCTCCAGGCTGAACAATCCCAACTCTCTCAGCCTGTCATCATAGGAGAGGTGCTCCAGCCCTCAGATGATCTTCGTGGCCCTCCTCTGGACTCACTCCAACAGGTCCATGTCCTTCTTGTGCTGAGGGCTCCAGAGCTGGACACAGTGCTCCAGGTGGGGTCTCACAAGAGCAGAGTAGAGGGGGAGAATCGCCTCTCTGGATCTGCTGGCCACAGTTCTTTTGATGCAGCCCAGGATGCGATTGGCCTTCTGGGCTGAAAGCACGCATTGTTGGCTCATGTCCAGCTTTTCTTGGATTTTTATGTTGTTTTTATTACCATAAACAGGAATTGAACTGAGGCTCTCACTACTTTCAAAGCCAATGCCACCCCTAACACTTATAGGGACTATACGGTTGTGGGTTTTTTTGGGGGTGTTTTGCCTTGCTTTTGCTTAAATTGAAGATTTAACTGAAGCTTTAGGTACACGTGAGCCTAATGTCATGATCATGTCAGGAAAGGATATCTGTTTCCTCTGGAAAGTGGTGTTCTACTCAGCATCTGGGGGCCAAGATCTGATTGAGTATTCTAATGAAAATATCTAAAAACAAGAAAATAAATTATGATACAGTGCCTTATCCCAGTGGTTGGAAGTAGGTACAGATGACATTTTGTAGATTACATTCTACAACCTTGCCCTTACGCAGGAACCTTATACCCACCTGGGAACACGAAGAGTCCAGAATATGGCCTAATGGTTTTACCTGGTACTGGCTGTATCACTGAAGGGAGTGCACTTGTTTAAACTTAAATCTTCTTTAAACACTACTATATTTAGGAATTATCATGCTGAATGGGGGGAAGCAACAAAAAGCAAGAACCTCTCTCTTATAAGTTAGTCTTCTAAATTTGCTGCTTTTCTGGGAAAGGATGGTTGGGCTGAGCAGCAGACCTTGCCGGGCACTACATCTTCCAAGCTGTGATGGTGGAATCAACCAAGTCTGAGCAACAATTGGCAGAAGGGGAAAAAAACCCTTGCCTAGAGTTACTTACACATGTTAAAATGATCAGGTTTTAGAGATCTAGAGCATATGTACCTTGGGCTTTTATGGGCTTCGTTTGCATGTTTTGTTACAGAAACCTAATCCCCCCGTTTGTTTATAAAGAAGTAGATGTGGAGAAGAAGCAGCACTTCAGAGCTGCACCCTTTGCATAGGGACCATGGCATTTCTAAGTACTATTCCTGATGATACACATAAATGCATTTTTGATTTCACAGCCAGGCTAGGAACGCTCATGTGGTGAGATAGGGAAATTGCCTATAAGAAGTAATGGATTAATTTTAATCATTACAGTTTGATGTAAACAGACTGTGAGAAACAGACATGGTGAAAGCAATTACAGAGCTCTTGGATTAATTTGTTTCTTGTTCCAGGAAGAGAGATTATCTTGGACAGTGTCATAACTCTTTTTCTTGGTTGGCTGATGTAGGTTAGTGTTCTCTTGAACTGTGTGTACTGGAACAGCACGGGACGTCCTTGGGCAACCTTAAAACTATTCACTCGCTGCTCAGTGAGGAGCTGGAGGGAAGCTTAGTCCACTTCACCCCAACAAGCCCTGTCACCCTTTAGATCAGGTAGTTGAGGAAATAAGGCATCGTGTGTTCCGAAAATCGTAATGACTGTTCAGTGACCACTTCAGGGATTTTCTTTGCAAACTGCTCTTACCAATTTCACAAGCACCCCTCTAAGATATGGAGGGCATTTTTAAGCACTTGTTTCAAATGAACAGAATCTTCAAATATTGTTAGAGCAACACACCATTCTGCTGGGTGAGGTACGAAGCTGCTGTATTTGACAGGTAACTTCTGCACAAGTCAGTGGCTGAGGTTTTGTGTTGGTAGTATGGCAAGTCAACATTCATAGGTTATTTTATTACTTGCTCAGAGGATTTGAAAAGTATTTAGTCACTAAATGAAAACAGAAATCTGTAGTGTGCAATTCACTAATATCTTCTGAATTAGAAATCAGTTTTATGCCAAAATTGACTGTTCTTTCTCATGTTTCAGGTGCCAATATTGAAACCCATGGACCTAATGGTAGAAGCAAGTCCCAGAAGGATATTTGCAAATGCACATACTTATCACATAAACTCTATTTCAGTAAATAGTGATCATGAAACATACCTTTCTGCAGATGACCTAAGAATTAACCTATGGCATTTAGAAATCACAGATAGAAGTTTTAGTATCCTTTTTTTGTTCGTTGTGAACACTGGGGCACATCTAAGTTGTATATGTTTAAGAGAATCACTTTAATGTTACCAATTAGAGTAGGTGTTTGAATCTAGGGATTAGAATATAGAATTTTAAAATCTGGAGGTTTAATACAGTGAAAGCAGGCCTTAAGATGCTCTCATTCTTTCTTGAGTGCAAGCATTCTTCCGATGGAAAATTGCCACTAGAAATATCCTAGGTAGTTTGGTTTCTAAAGAGAAAATGAGCAATTTCGGGAGCATCCTGTATTTGTGGAGTTCATTTGACTTAAATAAGAGTTGAAAGATTTGACAAGTAAATTCTTTGTTACTGTAGGTACTTCTTTACAAAGTTTAAGGTCTCTTAACCGTTTAAGTGACACTTCTAAAGAAAGCAAACTTTAACTTTTCCACGTCTAATGATATCATCAACTGCAGAAATAATTTGAAAATCTTTGTTGCAAGCATGTGTATCCAAAACTAAGCGTGTCCTACAATGACAAATCTGCAGAAAATAAAAGTAAAACAATGCAGTAAAATAAAAGTTGCAGAAATACTGGGTATTAAATAGGTCATACGCAAGTTTTTTCTAAAACTTTAGGTAAATAGATGAAGTATATTCAGTGTTTAATAGGAAGTGTTAAGAAGGAGGCTCGAGAGGAGTCTGAAATTATCTCCTGCATCTACTAAAGTTCAATTGTAAAATCTAGATGATTTTTTTTTAATCTACCCACGTCACTTTAATTTGTGTAGATTGCACACGGTGGAAATTAAGATCTTGTCCTGTTTTTCTACATGGTATTTTTAACACTTTTTTAATAATTATCTGCTAGAAGTGATTTGAGTGTGAAATGTTATGTGCCTTTATAAAACCCTTCCCAGATATTGTAGATATTAAGCCTGCTAACATGGAGGAGCTGACGGAGGTGATTACTGCTGCCGAGTTCCACCCTCACCACTGTAACGTCTTTGTCTACAGTAGTAGCAAAGGAACTATCCGACTCTGTGACATGCGCTCCTCGGCCCTCTGTGACAGGCATTCGAAGTGTAAGTTAGGCTGCATCTTTGGTCAATGGGTTTCTTGCTTTGTTTTCATACAAGATAGAGTCTATAGGCTTATAAATAAATGTACCAAGTTCTGCTTCTTGGTAAAGAGCATACAAGGTAAGGGGTGGTAGTTTTGTAGAATGGAACATTTTAATTGTCTTGTTCTAGGCCATCAACAAGCAGAAGTGTAGCATGAGACAATTGACCATCTGACTCTGCTCCTGTTTACCCATTTATGCATCATAAAGTGATGGGAACAAGTGCTTTTGGCACCAGTGAGACCTGTCTTCTGTCCAGACTCAGTCTTGGTGCTTCTCAAAGGTATCTGCTTATCAAATGCCAGTTCAGGGCAGTTTATTCACCTTTGTGCATTAGAAACTGGGCTGATGCTGCCAGAATCCATTTACTGTGTGACCATTTGCAGCTCCTTGCATAAAATTAATTCTTAAGAATATGCGCTGCGTTTGAAGCGAATTTCCAGGGTGAAAGGTGAATGCTCTGTAGTCTGCTGAGCCACCTAAACTTACGTAGGTGAGGAGAGCTTTTCTGTTGAAGCCGTAAAGATAACTGCCTACGCCTTGCACGCGGCCTCTTGTTTCTTGTTCACTGCTGTAATAGCTGTGGCTTATTAGCATTACTAGTCCTGTGGGGTGAGCTACCATACTGATATTTGCAGGTAAGCTTTCTATAGTGCAGATAAGGTTTTCTTATTGGTGGAAGGAATTTGTGCAATGGGATATGTAGAATGCTAGGCCACTTCATTTGTTTGACTTAGTGTTGCATTAAATTACTTAGAAGCACTTTAATTTTTTTTAACTGCTTGTCACTGAATAACATCCTGTTAAAAGGGGTCTATTCAAAACGGAAATACATAGTTCTGGGTAGCTTGTGTCATAAAACATTGACTCCAAGAGTAACTCTTCAATTTAAATCTGCTTTCGAAAAGCATACCAATTGCGTTTCAAGTGTAGAGACTAATATTTCGTTTCAGTAGGTTGTGTTGTGCAACTCTTGTTCAGATCTAGCAAAAAGTACTTTGTACAGTAGTCTCAAAATGCATGGGTCATGTGTTAAGATACTGTGTTTGGAATGCTGGTGTTTTGTCTGCTGTTGTTGACCATGATTTGTAGATCAGGTGTAATGTTTATTGTATCCACGTGCTGGGTTTTATTGTTCTTTTTTTTCCTCTCATTCATCCCTAAGACCTGTGAATTGTAGTTTGCTGGTGCTGTGCTCCAGTTGCGAATGTTGGAGATAGGCATCTAGCAATCTGATGACTAAGAGCATAACATTGTGTAAAAAGAGCTTATTTTTCAAAAGCATTTAACAACAACTTTCTTTAAAAAGAAGCTAGTATATTGATTTAAAAATTTCCACGTATGGAAGAATGTTCGAAGCTGTAAAACTTGGTTTAATTTGTAATTGTGTCTTCTATCTACAGTTTTTGAAGAACCTGAAGATCCTAGCAGCAGATCATTTTTTTCAGAAATAATATCATCGATATCTGATGTAAAATTCAGTCACAGTGGTCGATACATGATGACAAGAGACTACCTTTCTGTTAAAGTGTGGGATCTCAATATGGAAAACAGGCCTGTAGAGACATATCAAGTATGGTGTTCAAGTTTTCTTAAATATCCCTTCTTTTCCCTTTTCTTCTTTCTCCTTATATCTAATACCACTTTAAATGTTCCAAAAAGGTGCATGAGTATCTTCGAAGCAAGCTTTGTTCCCTTTACGAGAACGACTGTATCTTTGACAAGTTTGAATGCTGCTGGAATGGTTCGGACAGGTAAGTTGGGGGGTTCGTTTTGTTTCAGTTAAGCAGTACTTAACTTTAAGAAAGCAATTCGTTACATTCCAGTCAACTGGGTGGTTTGGGGTTATTTTTGGTTGGTTTTTTTGCTTATTTTGTTTCATGTTTTACGTTTTTTTGCAAAAAGACTTAATTCTTCCATCCTCCACCCTCCAGTTGCAGAAGTGGAATAAACTTTTGCGTGTCAGTTTGCTTCTAATATAAATTATTGCGGAAGTTTTGTATAGTCAAGACTGGCCATTCCAAGCCATGAAAATGTGACTTAGTTTCATCCTTACAGTGTATGCAAGAACACGCATTCGGTGTCTTGCAAATTGAATCTTCTTCACATGCTTTCTGTAGGCTAAAGAAGATAAAACTGTGTTAGATAATTACTCGTATTTGTTGTTAGCAGCAGAAATATATGTCTTGCCTGCAAGTTGTGGAAGTATTACAATAGCAAAGCCGCTGTATTATCACAAATGGTGTCTGTTTCCTGTCACTACCTATATTAGCTACCTGATAAAATGCTTTCAGAACCCATGAATAAGATCGTGGCAGATGTGGAGCATATCTGGATTGCCTTGGGGATTCTTACTTTTTTGGTAGAAGGTCTATGAGTATATCTGAAGTACCTTTTCGCTGAACAGCTTGCAGGCACTTGGTAGCAGACAAGTCACTGTTTGAGGTATCAGTTTTGGTTTGATGGTAACAGGATCAGCCTGTGAAACAAGCTTTGGCCTGTATCTATCGAATATTGCAGAACAAAAGATCCACCACATAGTTTAGATGGGGACGGTGAGCAGGGAAGTCACACCTGGTAAGCTGTGCACAGGAGTCAGCAAAGAAAACCTGCCTACGTTGATATTGCAGCCATAGCTGAGATTGCATGTGCTGCTACGTGCTGCTTAGGGACTCATTTCTTAAGTAAACAAAATTAAAGCAAACTGGTTACTCTAAATACCAGGTTGCAAGTGGCTTTTAGTTATTGAGGGGAGAAATATACTGTATCAGTCAGTTTACAAAAAAAAAATCGCTAGCAGTATTTACGATATCTACCATAAGTTGCATAAAAGAAGAGGTGTATGTTTTTCACTAAGCTAAAATGCAAAGCAGCTGACCCTTATTTCTATGTTTCTTTCAAGTAACTCTAGTCAATGTTTTTTGGAGGGGAAAAAACCAGTCAAAGCAAGGTCACCTTGTTTTAACATAAGAACATAAGTAGTCATGGAAGCGGTGATGCTCACTTCCCTTTGAAAAAGTGAAAAATACTTCGTTCAGTGCGTTTGCTAGTACAGTCTGAGTGGCATAGGTGGTGGTAATACTATCTCATTCTCCTCCTAGTCATTACTTCTTACTGCCTTGAGGACAATGTGTGTCGGCAAGTAAGGTGACAAGGGTGAGGTGGTTGCGATTTTAACAGTCTGAAACTTCTGGGAAACTGCTTTTCCAGTTTCAACTGGTAGAGAGAAGTGTTCAATACAGAAAATAATGAAGTCGGCCTCAAGTTCAAGCATGTGTTTTTTCAGAGCTACAAACAAGCTGTTCATTGGAAGTTAGGTATATGAAAGCATTTTCAGGTGCAAATTTCTGCCTTGTTCAAAAGCAAATCTGATACTGTGCAGAGACTCTGAATTGTTTCTGCAGGGCCACATCAGACGTTCACATAAGGGGTTTCTTTGGCTGATTGAAGACAATTTTTTGTAATTAATGCATTGGCGTGCTCATGGTCAACATGTGCACAGTGCCAAGGAAGGCACTTTTGTTTCTGATAGTCCACTGAAATTAAGTGCTTTGCAGTGGCTTTGCTTCCACCGTGACTTTTGCTGCTGTGGGATATAAAGGGATAGAGTAGCAATGGGAAACCCCCCTTTGCACACATTAAGA
The DNA here is from genome assembly GCA_013398915.1 of Dromas ardeola. Lineage (NCBI taxonomy): Eukaryota > Metazoa > Chordata > Aves > Charadriiformes > Dromadidae > Dromas > Dromas ardeola. The sequence continues at coordinate 118,430 of VYZM01011585.1, read as the reverse complement.
TGAATAAAGTGTAAGAGCGCTGCTGGGTGCTGCTGGCAGGAGGCGGGGGGGACCAGGGGAAGACTTGGGAGAGAATGCGGCGGAGTGGAAGCAGCAGTAAAGTCCAAAAATGGAACTGAGCGAAGGTATACCTCAGAGAGGAAAAGACTGTAATGCCACATACTGGCCATGGCCTTGGTCTGACCGTGACCTTGTGTGTGAGGGAGAGAAGATGGGGACTGGACACTATTTCTGGAAACCTAGTAAGATTTGCCTTTCTTCTGCTTTTAAACAGTGCTATCATGACTGGATCTTACAACAATTTCTTTAGAATGTTTGACCGAAACACGCGACGGGATATCACTCTAGAAGCGTCCAGGGAGAGCAGCAAACCTCGTGCCATCTTAAAGCCGCGTAAAGTGTGTACAGGTGGTAAAAGAAAGAAGGATGAAATAAGCGTTGACAGTCTGGACTTCAACAAGAAGATTCTTCATACAGCATGGCATCCCATGGAGAACATCATTGCTGTAGCTGCCACCAATAATTTGTATATATTCCAGGACAAAATTAACTAAAGATGACTTACGTGAGGACAGAGTCGTCGTCTTGCATAGTTAAGATCAGTTGTTTATCTGTAAAAGAGAAGGCCTTGTTGTCCTACCAGTGAAGAACATTGATGCACTTACTTCCCTTTAGATAAAGGAGAGGATCTGGCCTGGTTGTTGAGTTCATGGTGTCGTTCTGCCTTCGGTGGGGGTCGGGAGTGTCCGTTACAATTTTCTGGGAGAAGCCCTCGAGAGGCAGAACTGATGGACAGTGCTCAATAAGGCCAATACTCAAAACAAATGTATTTATTTAAGTCTGAGCCTTCCTTTCCAGTTTATAGACCAAAAAATTTAACACCCAAGAAGAGAAATTGTCATAAAAATGTAATTTCTATCTCTCGCGCTCTTTCTCTGCTGTAATATTTGGGCCTTTCAAAACATATATTGTGCTAATGCCTGTAAACATTCCTCCTCTGGCCTGTATCTAGGCTTAGGTGTTTTTACCTTCGAGCACTTAGGTAGGTCTTGAGTTGGGTTCGTAGACAGGTTTCCATGAATATTTACTCACCAACTGTATCTATAACCACACCTTCTGGTGTAAACCACTTAATAAAATAACAAGCTATAAAAAGTGTTTTTAAATCTGAAGGTATGTATTCAGTCTTTTTATTTTTTTATTGCATGTACTGAGATTGTGCAAAATAATTCTGATGGGCAGATTTTAAAATGTTTGCCCCAAACATTGATTTTATTTTTTTTTGGGCAGACTAATACAAGCGTTTTTATGTAGTATTTCAAATTCTAAATTTAGAGTTTCCATGAAATTGTCATTTAGTTTAAGTTGCACTGGTTTTCTTGCAAGCTGCTCTCCATGTCCCAAGTAGGAGATTGAGAAGGTTAGCTTAACGACATCCACAGCCTTAACAGAAAGTGACCACCTTGCACAGAAGGGAAAACAAAACATTTAACAAATTTTCTTCTTTGAAGATAAAAATTCAGTTTATCTGATGCCTCTCAATGTTAGATGGAGACATACCTTACGTGCATTATGGTTTTTTAACCTTTTTAGTATTTGTCATGAAGATATAGTTTATTTTAAATACTCGGCATAATATATTGTCTTTCTCATTGCGGTTCAAGCCAGCAGAAACCCCAGAACTGCCCTGATTGTGCTGGGCAGCAGCGCAGCCCCGTTCGCTGGACCACCCTCTGGCTTTAACACCGAGATGTCGGAAAACACTGAGGCCACGAGCTGGCCTAAGCTGCGGTTGTAACTCTGTTCTTGCTAACTTTTTTTTTTAAGCCTTAGGTACTGTTGGTTGGTTGTGTTTTGTTTTGTTGGTTTTTTTTAATTCTTCAAAGAGGCCTACAATGCATCAACCTTCTCTCCACCCCAGCCTGGCCTGGGTGAGAAACTGTTCCTGAAGCGGTTGCAGCACGTTTAGTAGCACCGAGTAGCTAGAGATTGCACTCTCTGAAATGTGCCTGCAGACTAGAAATTCCTGCTGAAAGACGAGATCCCTCAGCTTTCCCAGAGGAAACCCAAAGCGTGGTTTACACGCCATTCTCTTCCAAGGAAGGTGTGTATGATTCCCCAGTCCGACCTGCGTATGTCTCCGTTACCCTCCCGATTAATGTCCATAGAGTGCCACTCTTGTTCACAGTAAGCTAGTAAGTACAACTAACTTTGAGGTTCTACAAATAAAGTTTAAATTAAAAAAATCTTATACTGTATATTGGTTGTGACACTATTTGAAAATCTTGAAATGCGGAACTTCTGGGTCGCTAAAGCATTAGGTTTGACCTTGTTCCTAAAATACCTGATAGAGCTGATACGATGGGATTGTACATACTTGTTCAATTATTTTGACCAAAAAGTTTAATAAATTTTAAATGTTTACCTGGACTTGCTCTGTGTATTTTGAAAACTTTTTCTTCCGTTTGTGAGATAATTGGCCGGATGAGCCAACCTGCAGATTGTTTGTATTTCCATTTTAAATGGTTAGGTTTTGAATGGTCATACCTCTGACTCAGAAAGCTGTCTGTTCATATTCAGTGAATATATTAGTGCTGTCTATTTTTGATCTATTTTTTCAGCAAATGTAAGTGGAATATGAGTAAAAAGAAAAAGGATATGATGAAATCTTCTATTATATAAAACATGATTTGCTTGTACCACTCTCAATTAAATAGTTTTTGATGATTCGTGAAACTTTCATCATTTCATTTTATCTAAAACCACATTTTACGGTCAATTTGGTAAAATTATTATTCTTGCAGATACTTGCCCCAAACCACCCTTGACTTCCGTGCCCGGTGGCAGAGCCTCGCACGGGAGGGCTGGCGCCGGCGGTGCGGAGTGTCGGGGCGGTCGGGGTCTTGCGTTGGAGAGATGGCACTTGGCTTTAATGGGCGAAAAGTCCCGAGAGGTGCCGTCCGGCAGGTGGTGAGAAACACGGGGAGCGGAGACGCGCCGGGTGGAGATGGTCCCAACAGAGGGGACCTCGGGCCTCGGTGGGGTTTGAGGAAATGAGTGGAACAGCAGGAAGTTGTCTGTGCTAGAAATTAGAGGTAAGACTTTTTTGAAACTTAAACAGTCGCAGTTTTGGTATGGTGGATCTGTAATGCCCAGGTGGCCAGGGCTGAAGTGAACATTGCGTGTCCCAGGAGTCTGTAAACCTGAGAGTTTTCTGCATAATGCTCTCTTCACGAGACTCGTGCGTGTGCTTTAAGGTGTCCGCACAGTTGTTCTTCAGTGAGCAGAAGGTCAGCGTGTGCGGTAACTCCTCACTGGTGCTGGGAGAAGGCGAACCACCCTCAAAGGGCTGCTGCTGCTCCCAGGGATGCGTTTGGAAGTGGCAGGAATGGGATTTCAGATGAAAGCGAATTGCGTTGTCATTTTACACTGAGAGAATTGGGGCTTCTCAGGGAAATGCCGAGCGGCTCTGGAAAAAATAGGCCGGTAAGGTAAAGTGAGAGCCGGGGGTTTGTACAAATACAGCCTTGGGGCTCTGCTGGGGGTCGGCGCTGACACACAGCGGTGTCTGAGGAGCAGGAGCTGGGATTAGTGTCCAGGGATCGGCTCCTGCCCCCGCGCTGGTGGCCGTGCTCCGCCAGACACCGACCTGCAGCAGTGGGTGCTGAGGGTGCTGCGCAGGGCTCCCCACAGCTCCCCAAAAGGAGGGTGTCGCTGGGGGGGTCGGTCTCCTCTCCCAAGGAACAGGCCATGGGACAAGAGGAAACAGCCTCCAGCTGCACCGGGGAGGTTTAGGATGGATATTAGGAAAAATTTCTACACAGAAAGGGCTGTCAAGCCTTGGAAGAGGCTGCCCAGGGCAGTGGTGGAGTCGCCATCTCTGGAGGGATTTCAAAGCCGGGCAGACGTGGTGCTGAGGGACATGGGGCAGTGGTGGACTTGGCAGTGTTGGGTTGGTGGTTGGACTGGATGGTCTTAAAGGTCTCTTCCAACCGTAACAGCTCTGTGATTCTATGAGGGACAGCTGAAACACATTTGACAGCCTGGTGAAATAAAATGTGCTTCCGAAGAGTTGAGGCGCTTCGCTTGTACTTCTGATTTCCCGGGGGAAAGCTTTTAACCAAAGGCCGTTGTTTCGCAGCCTGCCCGAAGGCTGCCTCTAGGGATGCAGTCACCCTCCAGGCTCCCTGGCAGCGTGCGGGGTTGTCCCGTGCGACTGCCACGTCCTGGAACGGCAGAAGGGAGGGGAGCAGGATTTTCCTATGCCCGTGATTCCCCCTGTGTTGGCTTCACACCAGAGGGACAGGGAGGGCCAGGCATTGCTCTGGATGTTCATCAGCTGGAGATAAAATACCTGGGGTTTTGTCGTGCGGTTCTTTGCGTCCAGAGTTTCTGGTAGGCAGAAAGAGCCCCGTGCTCATGGGGCTGGGTGAGAGCAGCCAGCCTGGCTCTTCCCTGCTCCGGGCAATGGTGACCTGGGTCTGAGCCGCTCCACGGAGCAAAAGCGTGCGGCGCTTCCTCGGTGCTGAGCGCTGGGCGGGACGTGGACACAGAGCAGGGGGCTGTAGCCATCACTGGGTGCCCCATTTAAATCACTTGTCATAAAAGGTCTTTTTCTGCCTTACACCACATTTGATCCAAACTCTGGTGGTGCTCACAAACCAGCGGTAAGAAGCTATGTTAAGCTGTGAGGATGAATTGCCCAGGTGCGTTTGAGCAGACAAGTGTCTGTGTGTGGCTGAGCTTCCACCAGGGACGGGGCTGAAGGTCCCTGTGGTCCGGCCGCAGCGGGGACGCGGCGGGAGGAGGTGGCTCTTGCGCAGTGGAGCTCTCCTGGGCCGGGAGTCCCGGCTGTGCCGGCACCTTCCTCAGCGGCTGTGGGAAGGGAACCTACTCCTCCCGCGGGCTGCGAGGAGTCTGTGGAGAGCAGAGCCTGGGTCTGCAGCAAATCCCCGCTGCTGTAGCATCTTCCGGAGCTTTGGTCTTAGAGCTCAGCTCAGCCTTCGCCAGCTCCTGATGGTGGCCCGTGTATGCTGAGCTCACCCGTACACTGCCCATCCTCAGTGTCCTCTGTATTTGTTCGCGGATTATCTTTTTCTCCCCAGTGTTAGGAACTTTTTGAAACAAAGTCTGTGTGTTCACTGTTTGCACAGTGTTTAACCTGGTGGGGTTTCAACTTCATACAGTTTCCAAATGATACAGCTCTACCAATAATACATAGATTTAATCAGTTCTCCAAATGACATGAAGTGTGTGTGGTCCCATTGCCTCTTCCTGGGTCTGAAACTCTCCCCACCATCTCTACAACTCCTACAGGAATCTGCCTGAATGAATTACCACCTGTAGGTTAGCTAAGTAAGTTACTGGAAAGTGCTTATTTTTATTTTGTGTTTCCAGAAAACCCTTCATATGTTTAAAGATCATTATTTAGACTTTGAGAACAAATAATCAAGAGTTAGAAAACGATCAGAATAGCCTGTGTGACGCATCCCACGTGCCCCAGGGCCATCAGCTTGGCCTCTGGCTCTGCTCCGCGCTGCTGAGCGTTACCTCCCGCTAGTGAAGCAAGGGATGCTGAACGCAGGGCTTTGAGCCCAGGCAGAGGAAAGGCTTTAAGACTGCAGTGAGCTGGTTGCTGCTCTGGAGCAAGAGCAGAGCCTTTGGTGACAGCCCGGGACGCCTGGATCCGTGACAATTCTCTCATGACTTCCTTTCAATATCTGGTGATGGCTTTAATAACTTTCACTGATGGTATTTCTTGCACAAAAACACGGGCCCTCAGTGTGCTGCTGGCATGAGCCCGAAAGCCCTGAAACAGCGGGACCAGCTCGGCTTTGAGCCGGGCCGGCCGCCCCCTCAGCCAGGGCTGGGGGACCACTCACCTTCCCAAGCTCCCTCTTGGTGACCCGTGTCATCCCCCCAGCCCCTTCCCAGCCCCGGTGGCCACAAGGGCTGGTGGCAGCTGGGGTGACATCAACCTGGGCAGCTGCAGGTGTCTCCGGCTCAGCACATCGGGGTCGTAGCCCAGCTCAGTGGCTGCCCTCGGCGCTGGGGGGTGACGGAGCTTCTTGACCTCTTAAAGCTCTGGTGAACGAGGCTCCAAAGCCCTGCGTCCTGCCCAGGAGCGCTGGGTCCCCGTGTCCTGCCCCGGCGGGTTCCCAGCAGCCGGCTCCTGCTGGTGGAGGTGATGGTGGTGCCCGAAGAGCAACGCTGTGCACAGCCCGGGCACCGTGTCCCACCCTGTGCCTGTGGCCGGTGTCCTCCCGGCTGTCCTTTACCAGGTTCTGCCCAGGGAGGGTGACCCCGATGGAGGGGACCCTGCCCAGCCCCTGGGGGCAGAGGGCTGGCAGCACAGCAAATGAGTTATAATGAATCAAAGGAGTTACAATGAATTATACTCATTCTTGTCTCTCTAAAGAAATAAAGCTCCCTGGACTGGAAGCGGGTTGTGCTTAAAATGCTACTCATTTATGCCATGACCATTTTTTTTTTTTTTTAAAGGAAATAAGTGGCTGCAGAATTGGCTGAATTTTCCATTTCCCCTGGTATTAAGTGAGGATCAAATGGCTTAAAGTCTTCAGCGCAGATTTTGTCAATGTCTACCGTGTCAAGGCAGTTGTAGACCATTTCTTTAGTATTTCTGTTTCTTTTGGATTAATTGTCCACTGGTTCCGTGGCTTTACAGAAGCCTGTGCACTTGAAAGCTGCCTTAAAAAATTGGTAGCTGTGATATGTGCAGGGGGCAGCTGTTACAGAAATCCGTGTTGAAAACACAGAGGCAAAAGGGCAACGTTTGACCGTAGAAACCTGATGCAGCTCTGTAAGAACACCTGGACCGATAATTGGATAATGATGTCAAGTATTTTGGTAGTTTAATGGGACTGTGACGACTAGTTGTTTTGGGGCTGTTTTTTTAATAGGCTTTGCTGCTTTCAATCGTGGTAAGAATAATTATTACGTGTACAGCCGTTCAGCTTGGATCAGGGCAGCTGAAGAAGTTGCTGCCATAAACACAAACCTGGGACACAGAAGTTGCCCATCCGGGATCTCCTTTTTGCTGTTTCCCACCTTGTTTTTTCTGAAATGGGTATTTGTCACCTTGGGCCTGTCGTATAAAGGTGGGGGAGAGGGCTCTGAACATGAGGGTTTCTGAATGATGCTCCTAAAGCTGGGGGCGAGGGGAGCGATGCTGGCTCTGTGCGCTGGTAGAGCTCGATGCTCCGGTGCCCGCGGGCTGTGCTGGTGTCCCCAGCCTCCCCCTTGCTGCCGCCGCCTTGCTGAAACACCCGCTCCCGGCCCACAATGTCGACAAGACAACTGTTTCTTACCTTCAGCTCCCCGTAATCCCTGCGCATGGACAAACCATTTCCGCTCGGTGGCTTCAGGGAAACCAGCACACACCTGCGCACCGAAAAAGCTGTTCAAGCTCTATTCATCCACTGCAAGGACATCGGATCGGATCCTCAGAGATAATTATGCATGTAATTCTAATTAAAATCAATGTAAATTAAGAATGAAATGTGTAACTACCTCTAAAATGCTTATTCATTGTGCCTAATCCGGAAAATAAGTTGACGTCTGTGCAAGTTTGTGGAAGGAGAGCCTGAGAGGCCTTTCCTGCTGCCTTTCTTCTCCCTGCTCCCCTCCGCAGCGTTGGATTTCGCTCACTCCAGTTTGCCCACGACGGTTTCAGTGAGGGTTCCGAGCGAGCCGGGGGTTTCTGGGCTGCGACGACCTGGGGGCAGGGCCCCACGCTGGAAAGGCTGGTGCCCTTGTAACACCCCTGCATTACCCACAGGGCGATGGAGCTGAAGGAATAATAAGTTTTTAAAAAATGGATCCTGTAACATAAACGGCTTCTCATTCCAAATCAAAGTAGTGATGTAAATCACAACTGGTTTCTCAGCAGCTGTGACAGGTAACAGAGAGGCCTCTCGTCAAGCTGCTGGTGATGGTATATATACAAATAATGTGGTTTAAATATATAGGACACTTTTTTTCATTTTACTACTCTGATCTGTGGTGTTTCACGGGACACACCAGCCTAACGCAGCCATTGATGGCGGCAGGACGGCGTTGGGAGGCTGCACTGCGGCAGCTGTTACTCCCACCTCTGCGTTCCGCAGTCGGGCCCTGGCCCCAGGGTGAAGAGCTTTGGCTCCCGCGGGAACGCTGAACGTCTGCTCTGCACGGCCGCGAGGAGGCAACTCCGCTCCTGCCCCTGCAGGGTTTCTTTGCTTCTGTGTTCAAAAAGAGAAAGGAAAAAAGAACGAGGAGCTGAGGTAACTCCTTTCTTCACCATGGATACCCTCATGCAGTTACGTTTTCCAACGCGCACCAGCAGCGTTCCTTCTGTGTGATCCTAAGATGCCGTTCACAGTTTCTGTGACTCTTTCTTCTTAAAATACCAGCCGCAATAGAGCAAGAATGCAGGGAACGGCCAGCGCCGCCGGCGCTTCTGCGCTCCCAGTGAAGAGAAGACGTGCCCAGCAGAGAGGGCAGGGGCCCCACTCAGACCCGAGGTGATACGCTCCCTGCACCCCCCCTCGCCTGCTGCCACTGAAGGGGCGCTGCTGGGGGTTTAGCAGGGTTTATAAGGAATCTTTTAGTTAAATTCCGATGCAATGGTGTAAAAAACCTCTTGCTTTTTCAAAGGAGGAGCAGCAGCTGATCTAACAGTGGCTCTGACACCAATGTGTTTAAAAACTATTTTGGTGGAACACTGAGGTTCAAAGCTGTGGTCAATGGCCCACGTGGAAAATATATATAATATAAAATAATCCTATACATCCGTTTTTTATTGCACATACAGTGAAAAAAAAAAAACCAAACAGATCCCGGTCCTCCTGTAACAGATGTGCGATAAACTTCACCCACGGGAGAATTTCCAGCAGCCCCAGGGACCCTCCCTGCGGGAGCGACGCGGCGTCTCATGGCCGCAGCAGCAGCCGGTGCCAGCGCTGCGCGACGCAGGGCCCGGAGGCCCTGTCCTACGACAAGGTACCACATCATTATAGGTTCCGTTTCAAGCACAGAAGAAAGAGTCAGCACTGCTAAATAAGGGCAAAAAGACAGTCAAAAACAAATTTATTTTTAAGTGATGATGATGGTACAAAGCGGAATGTGCACTGGCCAGTTCAGTGCCTCTCTGTGCGCTGATTTCCATGGCAGCTTTGCCCTATTCAAGCTTAAGAACAAGCAACTAACAGCATGAAACTTGTTTAAAGACAAAAAGCCTCGTCAGCCCCTTTCGACAATTACTAGAGAAAAAGGAACGAGAAAACTCCAAATCCACGAGGAACCTTTTTATTTAAATATACAAAACATGGTATTTTGGCAAACATTTATTTTTTTTCCCTCATTAAATAAGATAAAATCACTGAATGAAAAGGCATTCCATTAGTAAAAACAAATAAGCAAGCGACCCTTTTTTTAAATCTATACAAGGATGAGGCAAATATAAGATGCAAATTTATTATTTTACAGATAAAAAGACTGAGAAGCAATAGTCTGCAAGGAGATACTTTGGAAGGAACTTCTAATAATTAAGGAGTTAAATAAATGCCTTTGCAAAAGAAGCTATTTATTAGGCACTAAAGTCCAAATTTTAATTCAGGCTGTTGTGCATCACACTCTGAACCAGTGAAAAGGGATGGGGGTTTCACTCGTATGCTCCTTCCCGCTGACCGTGTCCCTCGACACTTCACATTGCACACAAGAAAGAGAGCGCTCGGCAAATCTAAGGAAGGAAGAAACTGCCTCCAGCGAGGCAAAAGCTTCTCTCAATTCCCGTCTATGATACATAAGGCCACACGTCATTTTGGGCTAATCCCTTATTGTCATGATTACAGCAGCAGTGATGAATATTCACATCTATGAAGTGTAAGGAACCAGCAGTTCAGATGAACACCTCGCCCAATCACAATGGCTATATTAAAGCTAGGATTGTTGTTAAACATCAAGTTCTTCTAATTTTCCAAGATACTTCACTACAAAGCAATATAACCGATGTTAATGCACCCGAAACATGCTCTATGAATGGATCCAGAAGACTAGATATGATACATTAGCTTTAGTGTCTCTTTTCCCCTCCCTGCTACACCAGCACCACAACATTCACAGAACAAGCACACACTGATCACGCAGCCAGCACCAGCTGAGACGTTCCTGCTGTTCACCTCCGCTATTCCCTTTGCTCCGAACCGGGATTTCGGGTGCCTCTAAAACGTGCTGCTGGAAGCTGTGGTCGTCAGGCGCCTTCCAATGTAAACCCTGAGGATGAAGAGCACACGGTCAGTCGCACTCCACAGAGAACGCACAGCACGTGAGGAACACTTTTTTTTCCTCGCCAGGTTACCAGGGATGTCATTTCCAGCAGGAGCAGCAGTGCCAGCTGTAATTAAGTGGCTAATCAAGGGACTGCTATGACAGGCAGCTTTCAGCTGCAGGTGACCATGCACAGCCCCGGAAGAGCCCCCCAATGTTCTAAGGCTGAGTAACTCTGGGGGAGCCCTTCGGCTTCAGGAACACCAGAGTCAGAGATAAGTGTGGGCTTAACGAGAACACGCTGCTGCAGCCGGGCTCCAAGTCACATGTTTTAATACCTTTTCCCTTTTGTTATCTTTTTCCATATGCTAAATACCTCTGAAGCCTGTAAAACTCTGTCATCGTTTTACTGTCATCTTCATGTACTTCTTACTGTTTCTCTGGTCACTATTTCCCAGCTTGGTGTGCTTGCGCAGCTGCCCCACACTGTGTCCTCCATTCACGTACTTGTAGCTTAAAGAAATTTTGAGTGTAACTATTTTACTGATACTACATTAAGCACTTTCTGAAGATGTGACTTTCTTACTTGCTCACTACAGAGCTGGAATGATGCAAGTTTGCAGCAGTGGTGGAGTAATCAGGAAGAAAGTAAGTACTTACATCACCAAACTTGTGTTCATTTTGGAAGGAAAATTCCATTATGCTTTTATTCTCTCTTGTGCAGTTTCTCATTTTAACTTTGGAAGGAGTTAGATTAGTTTCGTGTTACTTTTACAGTATTATGTGTCAGAGATCGTGATTTTGTACAGGAAGATAACCTGTGCCTTCATCCATCGGAAATGATGCAGACCACAGGGACCACAGAGATTTGGGCTGTCCCTCCTCCCAGCTACTCCTGCTCTGCCCCTCCATCTCCGGCACCCCCTCACTCAACTCCCGGAGCTGTGGAAGGTTCAGGATTGATGCACGGGAGCGAGCAGAGAAAGAGCAGGACCGGAGCTAAGGGCAGGCTCCTTGGAAAACAGGCGTCACCCCAGAACTTGTCACATCTCCCCCAAGCCCCCTGTGGCACAGCACGCTCCGAAGGGAGAGCAGCCCCACGCGCCTGCATTCCCAGATTCTGTGCTGGTACTAAGGAACATACCATGCTTTGGCACAGGCAAACTCTGACCCTGCCCTGAAGGAATATAATCTCTTCCCTTTAGTCTGTGTCCTGCAGCTGCCTCTAAAGCAGGGCCATATACCTCCTAAATCACCTAAAGAAACACCCTTCCTGTTTTGGTTGGTGTCCCCTGTCCCTCCCAGGTGTGAGTGGAATTTTAAAATACGTTAAATAGTACTTTTTTCCTTTGCAATTAGTTGTGAGATTAAATTCCTATCTAATGGAACAGAGTATTTCATATGTATAATTACAGTTCATATAAACAAACACTCCTAATTTCACTGTCCCTTAATTATTTTGAAAAATTCTTAACTAGCAAGAAAAGCAGAAAAGGAAAGCTTGATAAATTCAGCAATACAACAAGATGACAAGTAGAAAGCACTTCCTGAGTAACTATCTGTCCCATCCTGTGGGGAAAAGTGTATTACTCATCCTTTAGACAGAAAGGGAATTAGGAGTCAGAATTAGGCCTCACAGAAAAAAGGTGAAAATTTTTTTTTTTTTTTTAAATTGAAACTTACCCTAGTCCAATGGCAAGCAAATGAGAAAGCAGCAGAGAGGGAAGAAAAACCTTCAAAAATTCCGCTGAGAATATCCCCCCTTTCTTCATTACACTGGTATTTCTCATGCTGAGAGTCGCCGTGCGCCTGGGATGTTTGAAAAGGAATTCCCTGGTTTTGAGGAAGCAAACAGTCAGAGCATTAATACATACGTGTTTAGACTCAGAGAAGTAAAAGCTGCATCCGAGTTCACCTGTAATGCTGAGAGCACTCACTTGGGCGGGATGTTCTCTGGCCTGCTGGACCAGTCCCATATCCAATCCGCATTCTTCTTCAGCAGCCGCTCTACTTCTTTCCTCCTTTCAAGAAAGTCTTCTTCAGACTAAAACAAAGAGCCACTGTCAAACAGGACTCAGGGCTATGACAGGCACGAAGTTAGTGCTGCAAAACAAAGCTCCTGTGCTGCATCTAGGACCATATCTACCTCCAGTTCCCACATCTGATTGACAGTGGGCAAAGAAACCTTTTGCCTGCATGCAGAACTGGACCATGTCATACTTGTCTGAAGACCCTTGCTCGAGCCAAACTAATTCCAGCCTTGTAAAGCTTTTGGGCCAGGGCTGAAAATCCAGGCGAAGCCAGGCCAGGTCTATCTGCACACCTCTGAGCGGAAACACACACACACACCCCCAAACAGTGGCTTTAAGTGAATTACAGCATAAAGGCTAACTAAGAATACCGTTTCTTACTTAATACGTGTGCGTTAAGTGGAGCCAAGGTCTTGTGATAAAAATAGCACCTGATCATAGAATTAAAATAGCTATATATGCTTAAGAACGGAAATGAAATTGTCCAGGCAACTTTAATTCTGATCATTTTCTAACTCTTGATTATTTGTTCTCAAAGTCTAAATAATGATCTTTAAACATATGAAGGGTTTTCTGGAAACACAAAATAAAAATAAGCACTTTCCAGTAACTTACTTAGCTAACCTACAGGTGGTAATTCATTCAGGCAGATTCCTGTAGGAGTTGTAGAGATGGTGGGGAGAGTTTCAGACCCAGGAAGAGGCAATGGGACCACACACACTTCATGTCATTTGGAGAACTGATTAAATCTATGTATTATTGGTAGAGCTGTATCATTTGGAAACTGTATGAAGTTGAAACCCCACCAGGTTAAACACTGTGCAAACAGTGAACACACAGACTTTGTTTCAAAAAGTTCCTAACACTGGGGAGAAAAAGATAATCCGCGAACAAATACAGGCAGCCAAGCAAATCGGGAGACCCGAGATGATAAACCCCCATGCACACTCAGCTACAGATGGTAAACAATAGTAACTGAAAGGAGGAGGTGATGGAAGAAATCAGTTTTTAAAGTAAAATGCAAAGGTCCCGAGTCCTCACCAGAATTAAAGCAGTAACAGTGCACACTGGAGCACAAGCCACTGGTAGTGCTGTAACTTTTGCCAGTTTATCATGCACTGCAATTTCTTTTCGTGCAGAGGCTCCAAGTGAATGTAATGTTGATTTCTAATTGCTAACTGCTAACCTTGTAAGAATTAGTCACAGGCATGGAATATATTTCAAATTGATGTGAAAATCTCTTTATATGTAAACAGTACAGAGAGAACGATTTACCCAAGACAATACAGCAAGTCTCTGGAAGAGCAGAGAAATTTACTGAAGTACTTTTAATACTTCACTCCTCAAAATGTTTTATAAGTAAATTTTTTCATATTAAAGCTAATATTATGTCTTCACTATAATTAGGTATTTTAGTCTGTCATTATGCAATAAGCTATGTATTGATAAAACATGGTTAATATAGAGTACCCTTTGTCCCTCCCTCTTTTCTCAGATGTATTTACTCATTGACTTTGCAAGTATGTAAACAGAGGTACAAAATGAAATTAGAAATAACAGTGAGTTTTTCAAAGCAGAATGTAGAAATGTTAAGTACTAGTTGTTAAAATGAACCGGAATCCTAAAGCTATGGCAGCGCTTTGAAAATGTCGAGTTTAAGTGAAATTCTTAGAAATTCTTGCTGCTGTCAAATTCACTTTTTGAATTCAGAATGCACCGGTGGCAATGCATTTAAATAAAATTTCATTGTAGGGGATGAACAAAACGTACCAAATTGACAGTCAAAGGGGGAAGAGGAGATTTCTGCGGTAAGTTGTCCACAGAACATTAATGTTTCCTATACGTTTTAATGCAAAATCTGATTGTGTCGCAAACCGTTACACTTACAACACAATCGACCTATTGAGTAGGGCAGAACAATGCCCACTTCACAGGGCAAAAGAAACCACGACAGAGAACACCTCTTGGGATCACCATTGCTAAGTTGGAGACTTAGCAAGGTGCTGACTCCAGCTCTCTTGAATTCCAGACCAGCGGTTACCTCCTGCATTATGTTTTTTCCTAAAAGCTACCCAGAGGATCTGAAGGTTGGCCTTTTCAGCTTGTGGCTGGAAAGAGGCATTTGAGAACGCAGCCATTTTAAAAGAAAACCGATTAGGGTACTTAAATCCTTCTGAAAAATCTCAGGTTACAGATTGAAAAATAAATAAATCCATGCAAGTCAGATACAAATACACAAAGCTTGATTCTACAAAGATTAATCTAAGTTACAAAGTTATTTAAGTCTCTACATTAGCAGCTTCACCTCTTGCTTCCTAATGCTGGTTTTCAAACAGTGAGAGTAAGAAATTATTTCTCCCAAAGCAAGATGAGATTTTTTTTTACCTGAAAGCTATTCTTTTCGCCACTGCTGTGAGACTCTATTTCCAAAGCTCTGTGACTGTCCTGAGGCGTCTGGGAACGAGGAGGGCTTGATAAAAAGGGAAGTGCAAGTAAGAAAGAACTCATTAACTTTTTTATGACATTGTTTATGGTATGAACTAACAGCTAGTCAATGAAGCTTGCGTGCACAGTTCTCCCGAAGAGCTACAGTGCCTTGACCATAATTTAAGACATTAACCTGTCAATGGGTGACATAATCCTGCCATCATATTCAATTAATCTTTGATTTTCTAACAATCTGCTAAGAAGCTTGCTGCACAGAGCTGTTTTTCAGCAGTGCAGAGATGCCTGTGGGGCTGTACGATTTGGCCTGTGTTACTCACTAGATAACAATGGGCAGCAAATGACGACTAAAAGTGGGGTTTGGTTTGAAGACAAACTAGCCAGGTAAGACTAGGAAGTTCTGTATCCTGCTGTTAAACTTTAGGCTGCAGGCTTCACAGCGCATCAAAACCAAATAAATGAATTAATAACACTGACCGACAACTTGCATGAGATGTAAGTTGTTTTGTGGTGTTTTACTCCTAGAAATCTGTTATGTTTTGTAAGCTAGATATGGGACAATTCTTTAGCAATTACTTAAGAAGTAGTAACTGATGTGCCGCATTACAAAATACACGTTCCTTTTTGTCACCTTTCTCTGACATTCCTGTTCCAGGCAGCAGTGTCAGTAGCACTATATGCTCTTAAGAGCCGCACCGACACTGCCTGCACGAGGACTGAGCTTTTAGAATGACAGCCACACACAGCTCCAGAGTGCTTTATTTACCAAAACAAGGCTGCCGCCTGCGCACAAGCAGCACCCCCACAGGAAGTTCAGCTGCTGCTGCTGGACTTCTCAGGATACGCCAAAGCCCCAAGATGGTATGGTCACAAGATGTGAGAAATCTTCTAGAGCCCTCTCCCCTGTAAGTTCTTTCGGGCTTCAGAACAGGCTTCTACGTAGAAGTACTTGCGTACCGCTCTTTTAAGTATGAAATTTTCATCTCTCTTCCTCTCTGCACGTGTGTATGTGCATTTATATATATACACACACACATATATGTAAGCATTTCTATATTTGTCTTTGCCTCTTAGGCATAAAAATGGCTTTGTGTAATAGCGATCTTTACTTTGCTTACAATAAAGCACTTTGTTTACCTGTCGCAATGTGAACTTTCTCTTGAACTGCTTCTTCCGGATTCATGTTGAGCATCAAGGAGTATTTTCTCCATGTCACCATTGTGAATGGAAATAGAGGCTGGTACTTGTTCCTGGCTGGTCGAAGTGGCAGCACTTCCACTGCCGTTTCCATTACTGCTGAAGTGGAGTTCTACCCAGGAACCTGCTTGGCATAATTGAAAACAGAACCAGAATAAACCAAGTGGTTTTGCGTAAAGGCATGTAAAATATGAGACTGCTGATCCTCCCCAGCGTGACATTACAGTATGACATGCAAAGTACTAGCATTGACATCTCAGCTAATAAACATGATGGAATGCCAAAACGCGGGGGCGCTTTTGTTAGCGAGCTGGAAAGTCTCACAGAACTAAGAAGCTGGTCAGTACATTGTGTCTCTTTCTGCAGCTGAAGATCTTATTCAGGGATATGTTTAATTTTTATTGTTCTACCTAGGTGGTAGCCAAATAAAATAATCTCAAGGCCTTTCTCTGCCAAAGTTTATTTATTCATTTATTGAAAATATTTTAGGCTCAAGAATCCAGTAACTGTGTTTTGTTTAGCCTTCTTTCAGTAAGCGCTTTTAGGTGTTGCTGTTAAGCAATAGAGGATATGTGGCAACGACTAGATCATGTGTTTGCTACTCACAGTATATTTAACACAGACAGTCACACGGTGCTTTGTTTTTTTAAGAGTGTGCTGAATAACAACTCTCTTCTGAGCTAGGAGTAGCCAATGTGCAAAAGGATCTGTATCTGTCGTCTGATTTGTAGATCAGCTCAAGGGACAGATAATACTTGAATGATATAAACATCAGTGGAATTTACCCATGGAACATGTTTATGTGTGTAAGCAACAGTACAAGTTGCCAGATGCGTTGTGCCCATCCTACAGCAGTTTACAGGAACTCTAGCAGTAAGTACGAGGAGAAAGCGGGCAGGTGAGACCCCCGAGTTCTGGCGAGCACAGCAGAAAGGACATCTAAGGCCTAAGGAAAGGGAGAGACACAGAGAGTGGTGCCTGGCCCGTTCTGCTCTAGGGGAAGAGAGGCCGGGGCAGAGTTCAGGCAGTGAGCCACGTTCAGAACAGCAGAAGGGATAAAGGAGCAGTTTTAAAAGTACGCAGAAGGGGAGAAGCCAATGCAGAGATCTAATGTGAAATAGAAATGTCAGATGAAGAAAGATATTCTGGTTGTAAAGAGAATGAAGGTTCATAAATGAAATGAAAACAGCAAAAAGCCAAACTGCTTAATCTGCATTAAACTCTCTCTTCTAAAAAGCCAGATGACCACAAAATCTTTTGAATTGAAACCTACTGGGTTACTGAGTTTTGAGGAAACATTTTTTTTCCAGATAGCCTCTTTTACTTCACAACTGTTTTGTTTTTTGGTTTGTCTGTGTTTTTTTTTTTCCCCCTCCATGTGACCCTATGTGGTATGTGTCTGGGTATGTGTTTATACCCAGACAAACTTTTCCCTACTCTTTCCCTCCAAGTTTATGAAAGCCCAAGTTGTTACCAAAGAACAATCATAACCACTGGAGCTCTGGCTCCAGCCACCCTGCAAGCATGAGCTAGCCCCCAGCCCCTCAGCACGTCCCCCCTCAGCTTCTGCTCCTCTGCTTTCAGGAGCAGAACAACTCCCGCTGGGTGGGTTGCACGACAGGCATTTGTATACATGGTCAGAAGCTATTTTCTCCCGTAAAGATGTGTGCTCTTTGAGCCACGCTCACATTTCACCAATTATCCACACCACGGGCAAACATAACTGCTTCACACAGCAAACTAACGCTACCTACTGAAATCTTACTGGATACAGCACAGTGAACATACGATAAAACTGGGAGAACATTAAGACTGTAACAGAAGGATCGCCGTACTTCTGTTTTACACATTTCCCTTTTTTTTCTTCTAGACACTCTTGAGAGTGAGGCTGCGCTAGTGCAGCAGGAATGTGTTGTTATATTACCATTTAAAAATAAAAGACCCGGGTTTTTTATGAAGTTGGAAATATAAACAGATAAGAGCACGTTTAACGTGGCAATGCAAGCTGAACAGACTGAGTCATGGGGAAGGATTTTTGAAGAGAATGATCTTAAATGATGTTCCAGACCAGGATACATACTGTAGAAGTACAGATAAGCATTAAAAAAGGTACTCAATTAGCTCTGGAAATCTTATTTTCTTAACATATGGCTTTCAAAACTGGAAACAAAAAAGCAAAATTCCACGGAAAGATAAGAATGTCTCCTTAAACTTCTAAAATTACTGTGTAAATCACATAATTTAATATGTCATTGCACACAGATCTTTCACTTCCAAGGTAAATTTGCTTCTGACTTTTGCTAAAGGCATAAACATGCGATCGACCCCGATCTCTCCTCAAAGGCAAATCCCAAACAGTCCGTAGAGGGTTTATTTTGACGACGATTTATATTCACCACAGTGCACGGATCTCATGAGGATTTATATTAATCTAGCCGCACTTGGCAGTTCAGCTACACAACCGAGATATCACCACTTTTTAAATCCTACCCGTTCTTCCACACAAACCTTAATTTCTCAGCCTTATTAGGCAGCTCTGCAGACGGTTTAACGAGCAATGACTGCCAGGCTGCCGTACGGCCACAGGCTAACGGGGGGAAACCCGGCCCACACGGGGCAGAGGTACCGGCAGCGCGGCACACCAGGCCTCACCCGCCCCCTCCGGCCCGGCCCGGGCCCGGCAG
>VYZM01011585.1:83289-99308 GCA_013398915.1 Dromas ardeola | reverse complement strand
GGCGGGTCGTGCGCTGCCTCACGCGCCTGCGGGGCCGCTCGCGCCGCGTCGCGCTCCGTCACGGTTCCTCGCGCTACCCCAGGCCCACGCATGTTCTTCACACTCCCTCGCGCTCCCTCACGGAGGGTCCCTCACGGACCCTCGTGCTCCTTCATGATCTTTCATGCTCCCTCTTCATCCCTCACGCTCCCCTAGTCTCCGTCATGGTCTTTCGCGCTCCTTCATGGTCTCTCACATTCCCTCGCAGTCCTTCACGCTCCCTCACGCTGCCATGACGTCGGGAGCCGTTGGGGAAGGTTACCTGCAGATCGGAGGATCCCCCAAGCCTCCAGGAGCAACTGGAGACATCCTGTGCTGGCCTCCCACCGCAGCCGCGAGAGCCCGAGCTGAAGAACAGGGTAACTTCCTCAGAGAATTCCCATCTTCCCTCTCTGTACCCCCTCGGTGCTGTACAGGGCCTGTGCGCTGCACACCCACCTGTGTCCCACAGCATGCTTCCTGCTCGTCTCTGGTAACTAAATACGACGCTTCTTACATAAAGTTACACAGAGCAAACCGAAAACTGTACTTGGATTTCAAGGAAAACCGTATCTGATTGCAAAAACAGAAGTGCTGGCCTCTAAACCGGTCTCTGATAGCACTCAAACTAATGGCACAGGGCCTTGAAGTAGGTAATAATGAATTCCTCCTCTTTTTTAATGTTGGCTAGGGCTGAGATGCCATCCGAGCAGACAGCAAGGGCTCTCCACATAGAAAACCACTCAGTAAAGACTAATTTTGCCATTGGAAACCAGATACTGATTTACTGCTGGGAATTTATAAAGACGCATACATAAAATTTTATTTTATTTAGCTAGGGGGTGGGTAAAGTGTTGTTTACTCAATTAGAGGATGCAGCCATTTTCTTTAGGTTGCAATTGTTTTCATTTGTGCCTTTCTGCAGTAGGCAATCATGAAACCCAAGTAAAATGCATCTTCTGGTAAATTTTTGGTAAGTTACTGTAATAGCAAGGAGTATTAACCTACAACCTTCCCAGAAAGACAAGGCCAGGATTTCATTAATATGTGCATTATACTCAGTACAGCCAATGGATTATTGGGCAAAGTAGAGTAACAGTTTGGCCTACGAAGGCATTTTCAGGGTCAGTTCTCCAGCTTTTAGTCCACGCTAAGCACACCATTTTTCCACGCCTCAGTCTTAGGCCTCCTGGGGCTACATAGAGCTTTAAGTAGGACCTCGTCTGTACTTCTACCTTCACAGAACCCCAGGGCTCTCCAGGCAGCCCCCGATCATGTGCTGTGCCCACAGGGAGGGGTGGCCTGTCCTGGCAGCTGCACATCTGGGCACAGCTGGAGGGCTGCTGTCCTGCCACGCTCCTCCCAGGCAGGCAGGAGTGGTGAGAGTTGGGACAGGGCATGCACACAGCCCCTTCAGACATCAGCCTTTCCAAGCATGCCAACGCCTAAAGTCTCTTCTGTTATGCCTGACCACAGGAAATCTGCTGAGAAATTGGTATTTAATTTGCATGACTAAAAATCAGTTTTGTTCTGCAAAGGAACTTAGGGCAAAATTGTCTTTGGCAGAACAAAATGCAATTTTTAATTGAATAACTGTTCATAAAAGCAAGTTCCTTATGTTTTTGTGTTTATTTATTATGTCTTCATGTGCTAGGGCAGATAGATGGGTACAGACACGGCTCAAAGCTGGAGGCTGGTCCGGGTTCGGTGCTCGTCCTGTAGCTCTCTGCTGCTCTCTGCTGTCCAGCAATCCGCCCTTTGCACCTCGCTCGGAAAAGGAAATCCAGGCAGCCTTGAACACAGAAAAGTGCAAGTTCATCATCCCAGGAACGTGTTAGTCTTCTCCATGTGAACACTGCACTTGCGTGCCTCAGGGACTCTTTAAGGAACAGAAAGCTCACCGCTGTATTGGCATGAATATGGGCTGACTGGCTCAGGAGGAAGAAGGGGGTCACCAAAGCAACTGCCATCCCACTGACACAATCACCTTTTTCAGTCTTTGCCCACTGAAAAAAAAATATACACAGAGATTTACAGGCACAGGATAACCCCCAAACAACAGGCCTGGATAGCACTTTCCTCCACTCCAGGAACCAGCAGTAACTCCACGATACTCATCATAGACAGAAATGTGCTCTGACAATGTCTCCTACTAGCACAAAAAGCCCTGACAAGTATTTTATCTTCTGGTGCTGTGCAAACCCTGAGCATATCCTGTGTGAGGCAGTGTATTTGCCATGGGCTGTTGCCTGTTTCGGCAGCACAAATATCACGTTACCTCCAAACTGGCTTCCTTAGTTACCGGCTTTTCGGCAGCAACAGGCTCTTCGCTAGGAGGAATTTGTGCAAACACAGGGCTCTGTTAGGGTTTCCTGATGAAGTCACTCTCCTGTTGTTCTCCTGGGAAGAAGAGAGGAGCTGATCCTACCTCATCCCCTTTGCAGGATACGCTTCATAATTGGACAACTTTATGGGAAGGTAAGAAAGACAAGGCATTGTAGTTTCAAGCCCCTTTTTTTTCCGGTGTGGTGGAAGTACCTAGCTGGCCTCCAGTGTATTGAAACTGCCCACAGGTCATTAGATTCTTCAGCTGCCCCAGCATGCTGGGTGAAGCAAAAGGACGAGGCATAAAAGGGAACTTGGAGCAATGCTTTACCTGCTACCATTAACAGGGAGATTGTGTTAAGGGGTTTCCAGCAATATTCTGGAATGAGAATGTGCAGCTTGTGGGCCATCTCTTCTAAAGAAGGAGCTTTGTCATTCATAGTAAAACTATGTTTAATACTTCTACCAATACTTGACAGTACTCTCTTGTTCTCAGCGGCGCTGCAAGGAGCCCTGGCCAGCCCCCCAGGACGCCCTACCTGGGCACCTGCATGCTGGGCAGACTGGGGGAGCATGGCTGGGTGCACCCTGGTGAGGCTGTGAGTCAAAGTTGGTTTGTTTCAAAAGAAAATAATTTTCTCCACATTATAGGAAGGGAAATTGATTTTATTTTGAAAAAAAAGGAGCAGCATTGTTACAATGTTGCAAGTTATAACAATGAAACAGCAGGGAAAGGTCGCTAAGTTTAACCCCTGAATGCTCATTTATGATTTTACAGTATTCATTATCCTAAACATCAAATACAAGGGGTTTTAATTTTAAAAAAAATCATTACATTAAGAGAAAAAAATGTCATAAATTGCAGGGAAAGGTACCATTTGGGTAGTAAACACTGAAGTGTTATAATTAAATTTTAAGAATTTTTTTCTGTTAACAGTTCTCTGACTTTGAAAAATAATTAATATTGCAAACCATGGGGCAGAATGAAATCTTTAAAAGCTTATCAATTTGTTAAGCTGCGATCCTCTTTCAGGTTGGAACTCATTTTAATTTTGTTTACTAGCATGTCAAGACAACAATCATGTATTGATTAGTTCCTTTAAATCAGAGACAGTGACCCGCCTCCTCCCCGGAATAAAGAAGGCAATACTTAAGATAGTTATGAAGTCATGCTTGCTGCTCAGACAACTTCAACTTTGTGTTCAGTTTTAAGCATGTGCTTTTGTACCCCTGCGGCAGCTTGCAGCAGTTGTGAGGAACAATTATTTTAGGCATTACACAAAAACTGTTTGTAATCCCAAAGTGGTTATAAACTTAAATTAGTTTAAAAATGGGTAATACTGATTGAAGTTTCTTTGGTTTCTTATTGATATAAATCAAAGTAATCTACACCTACTTTATAATGGATACAGTGTAAGGTATGGTCCCACCATAGGGTAGTCTGAGGACTGACTGGGGAGAATGTGCCACTTCAGATGGTGACATCACTTCAGATGGTGACATCACTCCACACAGCACAAGAGATGAAGCTCACTGCTTTTGTTATGTGCCTCCTAGTCCTCTTCAGCAGCATGGTACTGCTGTCTTGCTCACGTGTGCAAAACACAGGGCCTCAAAGGCAGCTGAAATCTGAGAACTACCTGGTTTCGTCGGTTTTTTTTCCCTGCCAATAAATGGCTTAGTTATTAACCTTCCTGGCTGCCTCTGGAAATCAAGCCAGTATGTATATTTTTATACTGTGCATTTCTTGGAATGGTGTTCATCATTAACTACCAAACTGTTCCGAGGTACTCATTTCTGAGCTGTTCATACTTATCTAGGCTGTTGACATGAGGAGATCTAATAGATACACGGTCTATTGGTTTGACTTCTTTATATATGAGATTTAAAAACCAAAACAATCTTGACACAGTGAATTTAATGGTCTGATTTAATATACAGTCTAAAGAAGGAGAGGAATTAGGGGTTAGGTCTACACATGATAATAATATCAGTTTAAGCAAATGTATTTCTAAAGTGATTTAAATGGGGAGAGTCTTATGTAGACACTCTTAAACTGCTTATATTACATTGGAAGTGGATAAGATTGATCAAACCATTGTGGACAAGTTGTTGGGTGGTGCTGGGGAGCCTGAGCCCGCTGGCACCACAGGCTCGGAGCCCCCTGCGCTGCCGCTGGGATGGCATGACCTGAGCCAGAGCCGGCTTCTGCACCTCAGCTCTGATCCCCGCCACCCCTGAAGCCCCCAACAAAACGGCAGCCTCAAATGTCACCAGTACTGAAAGCTGCTGGTGAGGACCCCGACTTTGTGCATTTCTACTGGCAGCCCTCAAGTCGGCTGAGCTCATGGGATCTGGCAGGGAGACTGTGAACAGGACATACCTCTTATAAGTAATGAAGGTAGCAGAGAGGAGTAAAATAATGTCTCCCCAGTCCATCAGTATTCAGGAGAAACTAATGGAACGCAGAAGTTTCCTTTCATGTAATTTTTAATGTTAGGATTTAAAAGGCATTTGCACTACAGTGGTAGAGAACAGAGGAAAAGAGATCCTCTTACAGGTGAAATAAAACCAAGACTTGAGTGCTAAAGAGCTCCAGTCTTCTATTTGAGCCAATCTTTTTACTTTTGTGAGATTTGATTTCTTCAAGTTTAATTTATGAGCATAGATCATTGTTTCTTGCATATGCTTGTCTCTTTTCTATGTGTTTTTCCCTTCTTCCAGCAATTTCTGATGGCCCAGTGACAAAATCTGATTGTTAGTATCACTCATTCCTTACAGAATAATCAGTTGGCTTTGCAGCCTGGACAAGTGCAGGAAACAGGACTTACTGAATCTAAGTAGGACTTAATTTATTTTAGATATTCAAATGGATACTCTACCATTAGGACTCAGAAATATCATTCTCTTAGTTCTAAAAGATGCTCGTAGAACATTCGAAATACAGATCGAAGCTTACCTGAAAGACAAGTAAAGAAGGGCTGTCTCAGGACATCTTATATCTGGCTGTGGCCCCAAGGTGTCATTATTCTGCTCCAGAGGATGAGGTGCAAAGCAACCTCCTGCAGAACAGGATCTGGAGTGAATGTGGCCGTCTATTGCTCCTGCCGTCTTTAGCCATGCAGTGTCCCTGGTTATCAAAGCATTGCTTAATACCCTTTACCTCAAGCTCTCATCGCATTATTTTCTTGACTAAGGAGGTTTCATTTTGTTCCATTTGGAGAGTACAAAAAAAAAAACAACCCTGCAGCCTCTGGCATAATTACTGCAGTCCCAGGGCTTTGCTGAGTATTTTGTACAGGGCCTTTCACATTTATCTCCAGCAATTACTGAGTAAGGGGCTAAGGAAAAGATTCATGCCCAATTTCTGCAAATAGCTGCCTGGAGTGCTACGTGTAAAATCCCCTGGCTGACCTGCTGATCTGTATTACAGAGAAGTTCTAAACAGAGATAGCTGGAAGAGCCAGAAATCAGAATGTTTAACCCAAAACGCAGACTTCTGTTGGTTTGCTTTTCAACCTCTAAAATGTAAGAAATTCAGACTGCTTCTACTGTGAATCAGAGAAGTAGAGCATAAATTTTTTTCATCTCTTATTTACTTGCTAACTTCAGGTTTTTAAAGATCATTAACATTTTTGTTCTGTGTGATAAAGCACTGTGCAGTGGAGTGCTTTGGACAAGCCTGCGGTGGATACAGCTCAGTAAATGGAAATTGCCAGAAGAATGCATTTTCCCTAGCACTTGCCAGCTGAAAAACAAAACCCGATTCTTTGAGTGATGTAAACTTGCGATGGCCTCTTGCTTTATACCACTTACAACACTGCATTCAATGTTATTTGTTTTACTTACAAACTCCCACAAAATGTTGCAATTCAACTCTAAAAATAGAAAACCGTTTTATTTGTCCAACAGTTCAAAAGCTATTGTTTGCACAACCCTCGTCAGAGCCACAGCCAGTCCTTGTGTCTTGAGGGAGATGGTCCTGGGTTAAACTGGGGAACCGGCTGGAATTTGTGTGATTTGGTGGTCTGCTCATCGCGCAGTAGGCTGAGCTGTAGTGAGGTGATCTAATTTTAAAAAGTATTCGTGTGATAACGAAGTAAGGAAAAGTGCTGTGTTTTTGTCAAAGCTGAAGACAGAGATTTGTGGAGTTGATAGTGCCCCTTTGCCTGTGTTTGACACTAAAGTCAGCAGCTCTGTGTTTGCAGATTGAGGCACCGATCCTGCAATGTCTCTGGCAGACTGACCTTCTCTTCCCACAGAGACTTCCTGACTTCAGTGGGATGCCAGCGGGGCAGAAAGTTTCAGATAAGCAGCCAGGACCGGGGCTTAGGAAAAAGCACCCCTCTAAATGAGGAGTCCCTGTCTGTGACTGATAGTACTGGTTCATGTCATGCAGCACAGTATGGATGGACAGAAAAAAGGAAAATTTTGAGTCTATGATTTTGATAGTAAAACCCAAAGAGATTCTGTTCTTATAGCTTCCTATCACTAGAAATTTTGTCCTATTTTTGTCTTTCCAGGTGTTTCTATGAAGTAAATATAAAATTTGTTCTAATGGTTTTCTCAAAGTGCCACTACATGTCCTTTTGTCAAAGGGTAATTAAACTGCAGAGCAGGGGGAGAGGGCATCCGGCATACAGCAGTGGCTAACCACAAGAATAGGAACAAGTTTCTAGGAATCCGGTTAGAAATCGCACACGCTTCTTGGCTTTGCATTCAGGTGTTGCGCAGAGTTGGGGGCCTTGGACTTGGGGAAAACAAAGGTTTTTAAATGCAACATTACAGATATTTAGGTATTGTTTAAGGGGAAAAACCCCACACACCCTCCTTTCTATAAACGGAGAATATACTTCAGGGTAGGTTTCTGCTTTCTAGTCCTATGCTCAGATCACTGTGCCATGCCTGTCAGCAGTTCAGTGACATTCACTGGGAATGGTTCCCAGTTGTCACTGTCAGGAAGATATGAAAAACAAATAAATAGGCTCCATATCCTCTTTACTTCTAGATAATTTTGCAGTGTGGGGCTGTTATAAGTATCCATATGCATTCAGTTTATCTCTATTGGTTATTCAGTTCTGATGTAAAGGGGAATTTTCAGTGTGGTGACTATGTATATTGAAAACGAATAATTTTTCAGTTATGAAAAGTAATGAGAGACAGCAAGTTAGGGGTTAAAAACATGCTTTTCATATCTGCAGTGCTCTTATTCTCAAATCATACCTTACAAGAGTTTGTAAAGACACCTGCCTTTTTTCCACCATATTACCACTTCCACATCATTTCAGAGTAGGGGTTATTCAGTAATGACACTCCTATAAGAGATAAGCTCCAATGCTTGGCCCTGCACTTACACATGTAAGGATTTCCCTGTAACTTGGTTCCATCTCCTTTCCTAGGAGCAAGTGCAAAGGCTGCTAGCCATTTTTAAATCCGAATATCCTTCGAATCTTCTCCGCCCTTTTCAGTAATTTATCCCTTGCTTCAGGAGGAGTTCAGTTCAGATTCAGTCTGTGCTGAATGCAAAATCCTTGGCTTAATAATTAAGCTGAAAATGCAAGTCCTTCTAGCAGCATCCAGGTACAAGGGGACCTCAGTCTGTGTTGGAGGTGAGCTGGCTTTATACCGGCATGCTTGACTTAGATTTCTGAAAGGGAGGGCTTTCGGTTTTCAGGGAGCTGGTGTGATGACGTGCCTGCACTCAGCTGCAAGCTGCAGTGACACTGCAATGGCTGAGGGGCGGCTGCTGGATCTTCGCAATGAGCTCATTCTCCCCGGAGGGAGCAGGATTTACAGTGCATCACCCAGCAACTGCAGCCTTCTGGTGAAATTCATCTTTAGCTTCTCCTCAGTTAGGCTGGTCTGATTCTTCACTTTGGGGGTGTGTACATGGTGAGCAGATTTTACTGTATGGTTGATTTTTTTATTATTATTTTTTTCTTTTTCTTCTCTGTTCTCTAAATGCCTCCCTGGACTGATTGATGAATCATTTCTCATCCGATTCCACTATTCAGAGGACAGAGATGGAAAATATAATCTTATGGAGCAGGGATGGATTATTTTTTTTTTAGCCTTTTTGCAGCGTGAATCGTAAAAATCCTGTTAAATCTGTCTGCTAGGAACAGCCTACAGGTTTTAA
Organism: Dromas ardeola; assembly: GCA_013398915.1. NCBI lineage: Eukaryota > Metazoa > Chordata > Aves > Charadriiformes > Dromadidae > Dromas > Dromas ardeola. The sequence continues at coordinate 90,826 of VYZM01011585.1, read as the reverse complement.
AATGAAGTGCACTGCAAGGAATGGTACTATCCTCAGGTAAAGCAGACAAGCAGTGTGCACCATGATGGAGCATGCCTGTGAGGTTAGTTCCTATATGTGTTTATGCATATATAAATATGTACATAATGTGTGCTATATATATATCTGTATGTTACACATGAATCATCTGCTACCTAAAGGCTTTGTAGAATCCATTTTCAAATGTCCTGTTTTGCATTCTGTGTTTGGGATTTCCACACACCCACACACACACACACACTCTTAATACCTAGTTTCTCTTCCGAGTGGTTAATAAATGTAGTTGTGATTTGGAACAGCTTTGCTTTCGGATGCCAGCAAGCCCATCAAAGATAATGTCTCTGCCTTTCATTGGTTAAGTGGGCTGCACCTTCCTGCTCCATTTATTCGTCAGGATCTTGATAGAGTCTCTGTCATGCAAGATTGAGTTGAAATGTCAGGGCCTGTAATTGTTGATAAATGTCCTCTGCAGCTGCAAATGTTGGTGTTTCAGGATAATACAAGTTATGATGAATTACTGTCACAAAGTAATCTGGTTTCTGTGCTCACTGAGTAACTGATTTGGACATTTCCTATTTTCTGAACTCCAATGCATATACTGGATATCTTGAGAACTGCTTCCTATTCTGTGCTGTTTAACCTGTTAAATTAAAAAAAGAAAGTTCATTTTGTTTCCCAGCTGCTTGCTCCCTCAGTGGTTTTAAATGCCATTTATCTCATCAGGATTTCTTTTCCTTTTAGTTAATGTGGCTGTGCATCTACTGACACTGTTTACAATGCAGACAGAAATTAGCAAATGCATTGGAGACAGATTGACTTTTGTCTGTTATTTCTCACATCATGATACTTGCAAAGAAATGTGTAGAGTATAAAACAATAATTTACTGGCAGGAGATGTTCACTGCTGTCAGTCTCAGCTGGCAGCTCTCAGCTGACATACAGCATTCTTAACCTACCACCTATTCTACCACTTTTGCTCTGTGTATGTTTAAGTGCATGGTAGGTGCTTACAGTATGCTCAGAAATGGAAAGTTTGGTGTAAGGGCTGTCTTAGTACTTTTGCAGTGGACTTTCTGTCTATTTTGTATTGGCTCTTGTCAGCTTTCTGAGTAGTATCTGCTTGTTCTTCACCTGGAAATTACAGACTGGTAGAAAGTTTAGCTTTTGTAGTGGTGAATTTAAAGGCAAATGACACTGCTATGAGGATACAAGAACGCCTTGGCTAGAGGAAGTTGCATTTGTCGCTAGGGCCCTGATGGAAAAAATAGCACCCCAATTTAAGATGACTTTTAAGCATGTGCTTAAGGCGCATTGGTTGTCTTGAAAAGCACTAGGCTTGAATATATTTGTGGAACTGTGTGCCTATAAATCTTTCCCTTATTATATGCTCTGAAAGTGGCAGTTGTCAACACCTCCTACTTGCTGAAGTTTCAGTAAGTTTCCAAGTGCACTGTCAATTTATTTGAAGAACAAAATTTTGCTTCATTTTTTTTTTTTTCAAAATGCATCTCTGAAATATTACCTTTTATTGCGGATGGCTCAAATTCAGAAAAGTGTCAGCAAATTAATGTTAACAAGTGAAGGCCTTTAAATAATGATTTTTTTTGTCACTTTCCTTTAAAACATCTGTCTTCTAAGTTTATCACCTTCTCCAGTGCAGCTCTTCATGTATAATCAACAGCAGAGGTTCAGCTTAAAGGGTAAAATAAAAAAAAAGAAGGTTCTAAAAATTTTACACAAACCAATTGACTGGGATGTAGGATTTGAACACAAATCTATTCCATCCACCTACTCTGGTTGTGAGACTCTAACAGGACTGTGTAATTTTAAGACAGATAACAGCATTTGTACTAATATATCTTATGGTAAAAGCAGCCAAATATTATCCAATACTTCAGACTTCCAAACTAAATCATTCCTGTAATCCTTTCTTTATTTGACCACAACTGGCTAGTAGCATTTATTATGCACGCAAAGGAAAAGGGAAGCTTACTTGTCCCTAGAGCATCAAGTATTGGCTATTATTGGTGGCAAAATACTAAGCAATTTCTGCCAGTTGTCTAACCTACAAAGGCAGTTCCCTGATTTTCCTTTGGCACTTACAGCCAAGTGCTCTGTAGTCAAATGGACCTAAACCCACAAAAGATCTCAGGAATTTAATATAGTTTGGTAGAAATTGTTCTAAGGGAGAAAGACATCCTTTTAGATTTATAAAAAACTCTTCAGTTCTATGCAAATCCTCAAATCATTATTTCCAGGAACACACGATTAGGGATTTGTTATTCTCTAATGATGCAGAATCAAGATATAAGTTCAATAAATTTTGTCTGTGTCACTTCCTATATCCTCCAGTGTGACCCTCGCTTTTGTACTCCATAAAAGCTGAGGCAGGGTCTGAGGAGAAATTGTTCAAAAAGACTTGAGAAAATGTCTGGAGGACAAAATTGGTTACCCCAAACACCCACACAAGCGGCAGGGTGTGGAGCGTTGTCTTTCTTTCAGCCCTGCCACTGTTTTGAGTTATTCCACTACTGCCACGATCATTTGACCTTGACAAGGTCATGTGTAAACAGGGACCTTATTTTTCATGGAGCTCAGGTGAAAAGAAGAGTCAGTTTAAGATGCAGAATGTATTTTCTGTCCTTTTGACTGTTTCTGGGTTCTGGATTTCTCCTGTGGTTGGTTCCAGGCTGAGCTGCCATTTCCTACCACAGCTCAGAGGCCTGGCTGTGGGGCTGGGTTTCAAAGGAGGGGGATGCCCCCAAAGCTCTCCCAGACTAACTGGGATGAGGTGTCCCAGGACTAACTGAAACCTGCATCTGCTCTGGAAAGCTGCTGCCCAAATGATGTTGTATATTGCACGAGGCTGATTTTGTCATAGTTCATAGCCAGAATTTACTCCGCTAGAAGCAGGTTGGTATTGATTGCAGAGCAAACTGTTCGCTGTGCAAGACTGCTGTGGGGCGAGATGCTGTTCAGACTGGCTGTCAGTCTGTGGCAATCCTGATTCCTCTATTTCAACCCTTAGAAAATCAGTAAAGATGTAATCAATTCAACTTGGGCATTTAATACCAAAAATACTTTTCATCTTTTTGCTGACAAGTCTGCTTTGTCTTGCATGACCCTTAGTTGCATAATAGATATGTCCCCTGGCACGTACGGTAGATAAAGGACAGCATTAATGAACTCCAGATGGCACATACTATATTTTACTGGGATGTAAATTTCAAACAAATTCCATATGAATGGTGTTTAACTAAAAAAGAAATTGCACACAAAAGGCCTTATTCTGATGCCACCGAGTCAATGTCAGAAATCTCACTGACTTCAGGGACTCAGGCTATGCCCAGGAGGAGAACTTTACTAAATATTGAAAGTGTCTGAAGATTTACTAGTTTGCACTAACTGTAGGACTCTTACACTAATATTCTCATGGCCCTCCTGAAAAGTTTTTGCTACATTTTGCATTATAACTAACTCTATACTGAAATAATGATTTGAGTCATTTGATATTGGATTACTTTTCTAGCTGACTCCATAACAAATCAATTCTAGTCATGGTTTATGATAAGAATGTGTCTAGTTTGGATGAGCACAGTGCTTTTAAAGCAAATCTCTTGATGATACCCACTTGCACTTTGTTTTGCATGATGGTATGGTCTCAGCATCCACAATCTTGATTCCTTTTGGATAAAACTAAATCAGAAGGTGTCTTCCAACCAGTTACTGGTACTCACACCACAGGATAATACTAGATTTTGAAGTTCCATCAAAATGTTCCATAATGTTGGCTTTTTATAGATACAGGGTTCGTTCTTGTATGCGATATTTTCTTACTCTATCTGAAAAGAAATATCGGCAAAAAAAGTTAATGACAAACTTGAAGGCATAGTAGAAAATAGAACCATCCAAAGCACAGATTTTTCTTTACCTCAAAGGCTAAGTTTCAGATTTTCATATAAATAGGAAAAAAATGTTCGTTAAATATGGTTGATGTGGTCATGTTTGTATGTTGAAGTGGAAAGAAATTTATAGCTTCAGAGAATTGCAGATTTACGTACCACAGTGTGAAATCTGAATTTTGCCCTGGTTCAAAGACAGAAACTAGTAAGTACTGAGTACTGATCCATAGCAGTAAATATCCATAGTGATTTATGGGACGCTTGTTGGCATTTTAATCTTTACATGTTGCTTTTGTTGTTAGCAGAATAAAATGATTAATCACAACTAATTATTCATTATTGTCTAATTACTTCTTGCATGCTAGGCAAGGCGTCCCGACAGTATTTCTTAGGAAATGCTTTTTTGTGTTGGATGGGAAGGCAGATTATGTGTGTGGTTCAGTTCAACAAAAACTGGTTGGAGTACACATGAATGTCTAGGGGAGAATAAGCAGAACGTGGCGTACATGGCTGTGAACACGCAGGTGCCGGGAGCGCAGGCGACCGCCGACAGAGCGCTGCTCAGCTCTTCCACGCACTTTCCACAAAGCCTTTCCCTGATGGAAAATGGGGGTGATACCCTGAGCACACTGAAGCTTGCTGACAGTAAATGTTATGTGAGCGTGAGTCAGGTCTGGCTGCTGTGACTTGTGTGATGATCACTGCAAGTTTCAAGATTTAGAGTTTGCATCCAAAGCAAAGTCAGAGGAAGCTACACGCAAAGGAAATATTTGCAAGAATTTAGTAAAGTAAAAATGCCAAGGGTCGTAAAGGAAAATTTAACTGATCTGTAGTAATAATAAGTAAAAGGAAAACAGACTGATGTTAACGGTCAATATTAATCGATTTTATCTCAGATAATGCTTGCAGTTAAAAGCCTTTTGTCTCCAATCAAAGCAGTTTTGGGATTTCTAGTGTTTTGAATGGCTCCTTAAAAACTTACTTTACTGCTGAATCACAACTTTTTACCGCATAAGCTATCTATTTTACCAGTTGTCCTTGAAGGAAACATTACGGATTTTGTTTTTGTAAACAAACATCTGATATTTCCACAAAGACCCTGGCTGGCAATGGCCATAACTCAGAGTGCTGCTGGGAGCCGCGGGAGACTTCCCTTCGCACCGGTGGGTGCCGGCAGGTTCAGGGCTAAGGCAGTCTTGTCATGCCAGGGTGAATGATGTATTATTTATGTTGCTTGCGGAAGGATTCATTATATGGTTTGACACTTTCACCTTTTACTTGCGTCTTCTTTATTCTCAGTAGTTTATGCAAGGCGTTATTGGGTGCTGTCTGGGTTTGCCCGCAGAGGCAGGGAAGGGGGCTGGGAGAGGTTCGCTGCATTTATTAGCCCATCAGATGCTAGGCTGTTCTGCTTCTGTCTTTTTTGCTTCCTGGCTTATTTTTTTCCTGTTCTATAATATAGACTGTGTATTCATTTGGCATTCGTTGTTGAACAGCTCAAATAACCATGGGTTAGGCATTAGGAAAGACTAGTTCACTTTAAAAAATATAGTAAAGGCTGATTTTTATCTCCCGAGATCACAGATAGCAACATTTAGCAGCACAGTTAGAGAAAAATCAAAACAAGCTTTTCAAACAAAGGGAGGTATTTTGATTTAGTTTTCTGTACTTTGCCCAAGCTTTCCTGAACATGTGGCTGGTTCCTGGATTTGCACAGACAGAAATTCCCTTTCCACATACTGCTCATACCAGTTTATGTGATTCACAGGGACAAAACCATCACTGCCAAAGCTTTGGACTTCGCAAGCTTGTAGTGGAAGGGGAATCTCATTATGTTGAACTGCCCTTAGGATATATTCAAGCTTAGCAGGAGTTAAAAAACTAGTTGTTTGCTCACAGGTGCCCCTCATTACTCTGTCAATTAGCCCAGCAGGCTGAGAAGCGCTGACCTGGTTTTAGGCAGAGCCCTGCAGGGGTGTTTGAGGGAGCTGTGCCAGCTCTTCCTGAATAGGGGTAATTTTGTTGCTTTCTTTGGTTCGGAATTTTTGGGTTTTTTCGTTCCCTCTTACCAAAGTATCTGTGTGTCACTTAAGACTGTCTTATGGTTTTGGCCTGGTAAGGTTTTATAATCACAAATTAAGCCAAAACATAGTGGAGAAGAAAGCAACCCAGAAAATGGGATATATTGCAGATTTGAAGAGGAATGGAAAAGAAGAATGCTTGATAAGACTCCTGGAGTGGTCCTTGCATGGAGTCGGTGCTGGGTAAGGGTGTCTGAACCGTCTGAGACAGGCAAAGCAGACAGCACAGAGGATGGGGAGAGTGACTGAGTTTGTGTGTCAGGCTCATTGTCGAAAGCAGAAAAATAGAACTATGCTCTTTTTCCCCTCAAAGTTTGTTTTGTTTTGTTTTTATTATTGTTTGTTCAAAGGGAAAATCTGAAATAGGGAAGTCTGTGAAATGACTTTCTTCAGAAGTGCTTGGTAACCAGCAGGATGGTGGTAGGAGGCCAGAATCAATTTGGTATTGACAGAGATGGCACATCCAAACCCCCAGGAGAGCAGGAAGATGAATCAAACCCTCAGAACACCTGCAGGCAGCTGGGTTCAGCTCTGCTGCAGGGTAACGTGAGGCTTGGTAAAGGACTTGAAGAAATTTGGGAAAAAGCTCTTAGCATAAAAGTTGTTTTTTTTTTCCCCCTCCTTTACTTCCAAAATACATACCATTATGAGAAATACAGTGTGAGGATTTTTTTTCCTTCCAAAAGTTAAGCTGAGGTTGGGGAATCCCCGTTGTCCTTCTATTAATGGTCTATGCTGTGAATACTGCGTTACTGTGTGAAAGCCCCAGCAACGAGCACCTGCTGCTCGAATGAGATGGTGGTGTCCCCAGGGCACTGGCCAGTGAGGTGGTGCTGTCCCCGGCGCACCAGTCAATGTGGGCGCAACAGTTTTGTGCTGCGCTGATCTCTTCTTCGGGTAGAGCCTGGGCCATTGACAGCCTAGGAGAGCTGAGACTCCATAATCTCGATGGAAAGTCTGGATTTTGCTAGGGAGAAGGAAACTGCAGATGTTAAACCTTTTTTCTGTTTTCACCCCATTATCACCAGCTATATCTGGCAGCACGAGGCATGTACGGCAAGGAAATGAAGTAGGCCTTGGGGACAGGGGCTGACCTTTCAGCATGGTTTGTATTTGCTCTCCAGTGACTCTAGCAACCTCATGAGGAGCAGCAGGAGTGGACAGCAAATGATCTTCTTGGCCCACAATGCGTTCCCTTTCCTAGATAAGAAGTTAGACATATTCTGTGTGTACAGAGTTCATGTGGAAGAGAAAGATGTCTGAAATGTCTTCCATCAGCTAAAGCTAGAGGCTGGAGAGCTGAGATACTCGCCAGGAGCAGACTTACACCAGCACTGCCTGCTTCTGAAAAATCCAAAATGGCTCCAAAGAAGTAAGACACTTATTCATTGGCATTGGTCGATTTATTGGTATTGGCAAGGGGCTGGGCATCAGTAACAGGTCTGGTTTAGTTGTCCATCTCAACAGAGTAACTGCTTTCCATCCCCCTGATGCTGTCAGAGATGTTTGGATGTATTTTACTGTAAGAGCAGTAAC